>OV049924.1:219069200-219133446 GCA_920104205.1 Eupeodes latifasciatus
TATTATTATTATTATTATGTTTCCATTTTTGAGGGATTTGTGGTGTTTACGGTCTATGATACTTTCAATACTTTCTTTGCAGGAGTTTTTATTCCGAGGAGATCAAATTTTTCATCGTTAATTATGTTCTTGGTTGAGGAAAAAAGTTTTTCAAAGAACTTAGTGGCTTTCGTTTAAATCTTTTCTGGTTGTTATTTTGTCAGAATTTTGGTTTTTAAGCTGACTATCAATTCTTTTGGAATGTTAAGTATAATGATTTTGTTTTTCTTATTGTTTTTTTCGGCCTTATCGTGTCTTTAGCCATTGTTTCGTTGAATTTGTTTATCTATTTTATTGCTCATTTGATAGTTTTTATTAATTCATATAGTTAATTTTTTTCTTGGTTAAGTTTGGTTCGTAGAATATCTCTTCTTGAGATTACGACTCTGGTTTCGTCAGATATTTCATATTTTGATGTTTATAATTGATAGTTTAGCTGAGGTTTGATGGTCTTCTCTAATTCATTCTATATGTTTAGCCGATTTAATGTTGATAATTTGCTGATCTTTATTGTTAGTATTTGGTTATAATCAAGGATAGGATTTTACTAACTTTGCCTTTTTTTTGGTTAAACGGAAGATGAAATCGACTTTCGACAAACATGTTTCAAGCCCTGGTGATTGCAAATATATTTATTTTGCCTTTTTATACCATATTGCCTTTTTTGCCTTTCTTCGCCTTTGTTGCCCTTTTCTGCCTTTATTTGCTTTTTTATTAAATCTTGTTAAGAAATATCTAATCAAATTTTAGCATTAAAAGACATGCGAACATTTTCTCATACCGTTGAGAATCTTTAGTTAAAAATCTAATACAGTTTCAAGCACACAAAAATTATGGAAAATATTCGAATTTATGCATGTATTAATGTTTATCTGCGCAAAAATGCTTGGTACTTCTTCCTCGCCTGCGTAAAATGCATACCTGCTGGCGTACATTAAAGTCAATTTTGGGTTTTTAGTGGATCCGAAAAAACATATTTTCAAAGACCTACAAAAAACAGGTATACATATTTGAGAGTCTGTACCTACTTATAATTTAAGCTAACAATATTCTCATCAGGGAACATCAATTGGCGAAATGCTGCCTGTTTTGAAAGACATTAAAGAAAATTTAAAAAAAGCAAAAGGGCCCATTGCAAAGGAAGTCTTGAAAAAGTTTACTGCCGTTTGCAATGGAAACACAGGGCACACACGATTGAGCAGATAAATTCTGTAATAAAAGGCGACGTGGGTTCCAAACTTCCCGGAAACATTGAAGTGAATAATGTTGAAAGTTTTAGATGGGCTCCACTCGTTTCAGCTGAAGTTGAGAGATCATTTAGCTCCTTCAAAGCCCTTCTACTACAATGCTACTATAATTAAATGTATTTTTGTTTATTTTCCTAGTATTTTTTAATAAATGCATTTTCTTTGCCTTGTTAAGTGTTTTGTTTTGTCTTTTTTCAATTTTGTAGGTCAACAAAATCCTAACCCTGGTTATAATCCAGTATTTTTGGTTGGGAGTCATTCTAGTTATATGTATATATATATACTAGCGGCCCGTCCCGGCTTCGCACGGGCAGACATAAATAGTTACATATATTAAAGTTATGAGCATGCTAATTAAAACGACCATGAATCACTAGATGTAGAGAGTGTAGATGTAGATATTTTCGAACATTTTTTTGTCCTATCATTAATACTCATCGCAGCGTATGCGATGAAAGACATTTTATGTAGGAATTTCTAAAGATTTCTATAGTAATTTAGTACTAAATATAGCCTATGTTACTCAGTGAGTGATAATGTAGCTTTCTAATGAAAAAAGAATTATTAAAATCGGTCCAGTACTTTTTGAGTTTATTCGTTACATACAAAAATACAAAATACAAATCTTTCCTCTTTATAATATTATTATTGTTATTATATTATTATATTATAATTATAATTATAATATATACAACCATGTTCCGAATTTCGATCGAAAGTGAATTGAAATCACTTTTCAATTTCACGTGAAATGAAATTGCATGTTCTTAAATTCGATTGATTTCGAAAACTTCGAAATTGCTTCGAGCTGTCAGAACTGAAGGATCATCCATTTTTATTTTGTTTCTGAAGTAAAATTTTTGTTGTTTTGAAGATGGATGGAATATTATTGGCAATTGTTAGTGAAAAAAGGAAGCAAAATTCAAGAGAAAAAATAAGAGGACGAATTTTGCGAGACAAATCAAATATATTGGATTTACCTGACACAATGTAAGTGTGTGAAAATTATGTAGAATTGTTCTGCTAAATAAAGTAAATTCTTGATTTCCTCTTTTAAGCTTTCATTGTAATTTTAGATTAAGCAAAGACGCTTTTTTATATGTTCTAAGGGAAATAGAACCTTTTATAATACCTTCATCGATTCCCTCAATTCAAAAACTTGCTGCAACCTTCCGATTCCTAGCAGAAGATCAATTCACAGAAATAAAAAATGTGATTTGAATGCGTTCAAAAAATGGAACAAACCTAAATACAGAACATCCATTTGCATGTTCGAAAATCCAAATCACAATAACGAATTGTGGAACACCCAAATTCACTTTCGCAAAGTGTATTTACAATAAGTGAAATGCAGAACATGGGCAATAGTGTATATTTGTCGGTTGCTTTTCAACGTCTTATGATTTATTGTTATTTCTGTTCTTACTAATCTGTGCTCACTGTCGAAATTAAAGTTGTTAAACACATGTTCATCTAGAGGGTTTTTCAATAAGGGTGGGTAGATGTTGAAATGAAATAAAACTAGCTGTGTGTGAGGTATTAACAAAATTATTTTTTTTATTTGAAAGGCGCATGTATGCCATTAGGTGTGGAATATGACATCATTCAAATGCCCGCCTCGGCTTCTTACGGTGGCACGGATCCGAGTGGTCTTATTTTCAATGACTCTTCCGTATAAATCCGGCTGAATTTGAGCGATGGCCTGTGTTATGTTCACCTTTAGGGCATCGGTCGTTTGTGGTTTATTTGCATAGACCTGCGACTTCAAAAAACCCCACAGGAAAAAGCGTAGCGGGGTCAAATCGCATGACCTTGGTGGCCAATTCACATCACCCCTGCGAGAGATAACCTTCCCTCAAATCGTTAATGCAAAATGTCAATCGTGGCGTTTGCTGCTTGGCATATAGCACCGTCGTGCTGGAACCATATGTCGTATAGGCCCATATGGTTCAATTTGGGCCATAAGAAATTAGTTACCATCGTTATGTAGCGCTCGCTGTTTACGGTGACCGCCTCTCTAACGTCGTTTTCACAAAAGTACGGACCATATACGCTGCCGGCCCGAAGTCCACACCAAACGGTAACTTTTTGAGGATGCATTATTACCTGGTGAACCTCGAGTGGGTTGGTGTCGTCCCATATACGGCAATTTTGCTTGTTAACACAGCCATTCTTCCAAAAATGCGCCTCGTCACTAGAGATGATTTATCGGCCAAAATTGAGGTCCTCTTCGAACAAACGGCGTTGTCTATGGTCATGAACTTTGAGCTTCTGGGTCAGTTGCATCTTGCACGGGTGTAGGCCCAAGTCCCAACTCAAAATTCGCCAAGTTGAAGTATGCGATGTTCAAATGGTAGACATGTGCATTCAAGAGGACACAAGCGTCCACAGGTTTTTCTCAAAACCACCTCTGTCTATCAACTCCTACTCTCACCTTCCCGTGGTGAACATCGGGTGCCTAGTACCTCAACTGGAGATTGGGTTCTAACCCCAGTTTAAAGTTGTTGGGGGCAGCAAACGAGAGAGGTGTTTCCACTAAGGCACCTCTCCTTATCCAGACGGCAGCGGACGAATTTTTAAGATGGAAACAACGGTGGCGTCTACAGTTCCAGTAAGGTTGAACTACTTAGTGAACACCTTATAGGGCTTTTACGACATATTCGGAGCCCAGGCCTATAAGGAGCGGTTTATCCGGCTCCCCGTCCTTGGAGTTATACTAAAGATCTGGCCTTCCAGGTTGGGGGTTGTGCCGTCGGGGTGACTTGCTGAATACGTAAAAAATACCTTAGTTGCGAAGCACCAACAAGCCTTGGATACGGACGGATTTACTGTTGACAACCCAAGCAAACGAAACAAGGACAACGAATTTCGGATCTGTACGTGGAATGTTAGGTCCCTTAACAGATCACGTGCAGCCCAACAATTAGCGGAAGCCCTAAACTGCTGCAAGGCAGATATTACCGCCATCCAAGAAGTGCGATGGGATGGACCGGGCAAACGCAAACTAAAAGACTGCGATGTATACTACGGCGACTGCTACCGAGAACAAAGAGCAGCGTCTATTTGGGTGTGAATTTGTTGTTAGAACTAGACTCAGGCAAAAAGTCTTGAGTTTCAACAGTGTGAGCGAGCGCATCACGACAATCCGCATCAAGGCTAAATTCGCCAACATAAGCCTAATATGCGCGCATGTTCCAACAGAAGAGAAAGATGAAGGCACCAAAGACATATTCTTCGAGCTCTTGGGCAAGACATATGAGCAGTGCTCTGGCTATGACCTTAAAATTGTCTTAGGAGATTTTAACGCCAAGCTAGGAAGAGAAGACATCTTTGGTGGCACAATCGGGAGATACAGCCTGCACGACACCACCTCCGACAACGGATTCAGGCGGATCGATTTCGCTTCGGGGCGAGACGTTCTGGTAGCTAGTACGCAGTTCACACATCTCAATATCCACAAGGGGACATGGAAATCTCCTGATCAATCAACTGTCAACCAGATTGACCAAATTGCGATCGACGCACGACACTTCTCCAGTATACAGGATGTCCGAACATTCCGAGGGGCCAACATTGACTCGGACTACTACCTCGTTGTAGCTAAAGTACGGCTACAGATATCCCGATCCAAGCCAAAACAAGGAAGTACTGTGAGAAGGAGTCCTATACTGCCTGCATTAAGCATTGAAAACCAGTGGCACCATTGCCTTGCAGCCATCAAAGATGCCGCCTCTGAAGTGCTAGGTTTCACACGGCCACCACAGCGAAACCTCTGGTTTGACGACGAATGCCGGCAAGCACACGCAGCTAAGGAACAAGCATACAAAACGGCGCTGCACAGGAGGACCAGATCTGCTCGCGAGCTCTACGAGCAGAAGAGGAGAGGGGAACACCGGCTTCTTAGATAGAAAAGAAGAGAGCATGAGAAGCGCGCGATCGAGGAGATAGAGGGATGTCACAACAGGAATGAGGTTCGTAAATTTTACCATAAGGTAAAAAAACCTCCCAAGGGTACCAGCCACGAACCGAAGCCTGTAAGGACGATCAGGGGAACATCGTAGTAGAACCGCAGTCTATGTTGAGAATATGGAAAGACCACTTCTCCAAATTATATAACGGCGATGGCAAACCGAATTCCTCTGTAAGGGAGATAGAACCACTCAACCTAGGCGACGCAGATCAACAATTCCGCCTACCCGACCTCGACGAAGTGAAGATAGCTATATCTAAACTGAAGTCAAACAAAGCTGCTGGGTTGACGGCATCGCTGCCGAACTATTCAAAGCAGCAGGCGATGACTTGGTAGGGAGCATGCACCAACTCATCTGCAAAATATGGTCGGAAGAAAGCATGCCCGATGAGTGGAATCTCAGCATAGTGTGCCCGATACATAAGAAAGGAGACCCTTTAAATTGCGCCAAATACAGACGCATCAGTCTCCTATTATGTGACATTCTGAAGCCGTTCGTCAAAAACCTGATAGGTCCTTATCAGTGTGGCTTCAGACCAGGAAAGTCCACAATCGACCAAATATTCACACTACGGCAGATCTTGGAAAAAACTCAGGAACTTCAAATCGATACCCACCATCTCTTTATCGATTTTAAAGCCGCGTATGACAGCATCTATAGGGAAGAGCTCTACAGAGCAATGTCTAGTTTTGGCATCCCTGTCAAACTTATCCGTTTGTGCAGAATGACGATGGAGAATGTACGCTGCTCTATCAAGGTCGGAAAAGATCTCACCGATGCATTTGATGTCAAAAAAGGTTTTAGACAAGGCGATGCACTGTCATGCAGGATAGTCAATATAGTTCTGGAAATAATTGTGCAAAACTCAACCGCCAACACTAGAGGCACAATCTTCCAAAGGTTCGTCCAATTACTCGGATACGCAGATGATATTGACATAATTGGAAGATCAAAGCGTAATGTCAGTGGAGCGTTTTTGAGCATTGCGACGGAAGCGAAGAAGATGGGTTTAGTGGTCAATGAGGGCAAGACCAAGTATATGCTGTCATCAAAAAAGGACATTGAACAACGACGTCTTGGACAAAACGTCACCATGGACAGCTATAACTTTGAGGTAGTTAAGGAATTTGTCTACCTAGGCACCGCTATTAACACAGACAACGACACCAGCGCTGAAATCAAACGAAGAATAACTCTTACAAATCGCTGCTTCTTTGGACTTAGAAGGCAATTGAGTAGTAAAGTCCTCTCTCGAGCATCTAAAATCACCATCAATAAGACACTCATCATCCCGGTTCTCATTTATGGCGCTGAGGCCTGGACCCTGTCAAGGAAAGATGAGAGCTTCGAGAGAAAAATTCTTCGGGTGATTTTTGGTCCCGTACGCATAGATGGAGAATGGAGGAGAAGATATAACGCACTGTACGGGCTGTACAGCGACACTGACCAAGTTAACAGAATTAAAGTCCAACGGCTTAGACGGCTAGGTCATGTAGAGCGAATGAACATCAACGCTCCAGCCCGGAAGGTCTTCGAATCCAATCCCGAAGGACGGCGCAGTAGAGGAAGACCGCGACTCAGGTGGCGCACGCAGGTGGGTGAAGACCTCACCCAACTTGGCGTGCGAAACTGGAGACAGCTAGCTAGGGACCGAGCTGGCTGGAGACGCATGTTGGTTGAGGCCCAGGTCCGCCCGGACTATAGCGCCACCTTAAGTAAGCAAGAAGTCTGCGAAAGGCCGAGTTCTTGTGCACGGCGAGGAATAGATTGCCTCGGGTTCTGCTGTACACTTTCATGTACCGCGGCGATGTTCTCGGCCGATTTTGCATTCCTTGAACGTACGGGTGTTGGCTGATTGTTTACTGAACCAGTCGTCTCAAATTTGGCCACCAAACGTTGAAGCGTCGACTGTGAAGTGCCTCCAAGTCTACGGTAAAATGGGCGCAATGTGCCCAACGTTTGCGTTAACGAACATAATGTTTGATAATAAGTTGTATCATTTGTTCAATCGTAATTCATTCTATTTTGTTTGTTAGTATCAGGTATATTTAATTTTTTGTTTTGCCATTTGGTGAGAGCCACGTCCATTTTCTGCTGTCTTTCTTTTTGAAAAACGAGTAACCGAACTTTAAATTCATCTCTTCAATCCATCTAATGACTCTTCCTTCTATTTCATTTCTTTCTCCATATCCATAGGGTCCCAAATTTCTCTTTTATTATTATTTTAGTTTCTTTCAAAGTGAAGTCTCCAATCACATACATTACTTCTGTTTTTTATATGTGTATATTTCATCTAAGTAGTAGTAAAATCTCAACATATCCCCGTCATCAGCTCTCGCTCTTGGTGCATATACTTGAATTATTGTCATTTTTATGTTTTTGATTTGAAGTTGTATGCTGCACATGGTCATTATCTATTATTTATTATCTATTATTTGTTGTCCTAGTAATCTTGTCTCTGACAGTCCTATGATGTCCCATTTTATTTTCTTTAGCGCTTGTCTTAATTCTTCCTATTTTTCATACGAAATAAGTGTCCTCATGTCCTCGCATTGAAAGTGCAGATCTTTAAAGTTTCGTGTTGGTACTTCGTCAAGTGTCGTTGATAGAAGTTCTTCTAAGGTCCGTTCAATCTATTCTACCTTGAAAATAATGATGTTATTTATTATCATGGCCAATTCTAGTTGTGATATTATTATTTGTATAGCTTTTTGTTTATCAATTATTGCTCTTTTTGTTTCGACATTTTTCAAGCTTTTCACCTTTTCCGGAAAGGATTCATAATTTTCGTTTGTGTTTTGTATGACATTATCCGAAACTTCGTCAATAGTTTTAAAAATATCGTCTTTTTGTTCATCTAATATCAGTTTTAATACATATAGTGTAATACTCATGCTTTTTGAAGACATCACTGACAGTGTCCCTTAGAAGGTTGTTTTTAACAGCTGTTGCTGACGTTTGAAAGATTGTGTTTTCATTAGAAATGTTATTAGTTTGTTTGTTTCGTTTAATTTTCGTTAATTAAATGGAAAAATGCAAACATTAACATTTCCACTTGCATAAATAATTTCCATGAGCTATCCAAAAGTGTGTGCGTGATGAAAAGTGATCTTAGTGCTCAAATAATTATTTATCAATAACTCTCCCCACGCAAAACTGTAACAAAAAATCCCAACAACTCTGAGAGAGGCACGGACTCGCCTTCCCACAACCCGGGTAATTCCCTTGATTCGCAAAAAAATGCCGGTGCACATTGGTCTTAATGTTTTTAACATCAAAAGGGGAGGGAAAAACAGAGTTCGATAAAGCATTCCACATTCTCGATGTGCGGTTGAAGAAAGAATATCTATACTTGATAGAACATCCGAAATGAGCTTAAGGGTAAACTGATGAGCATTCCTGGAAGTGCGAGTATTGCGGTTAAAGTGGAGTTGGAGGAATACGTTGCAATGCACTCTTTCAATTACAGTAAGATGCGCTGGCCTCGTTTCACCAACGCCTTAGCGAGAGAACTTCGTTCGAGTGACATAGCCCCACCAAACAACAGAAACCTGACAAATACAGAAATTGACCAACATCAACTACGTAGGCACAAGAGTGGCATACTGACAAGACTGAAAAACTTGTACAGACGACTTACAGACCCACACGACTTGGAGGTTAGGACACTGAAGTCGTCAATAAAAAATATCAATCTGTTGATTAAGGAGAACTACAGGTTATCAGTTCACAAGTACTGGGATGGCAAGATAAAAAATAAATAAATAAATTGGGTGGCGCAACAGTCCGTTGAGAACTAGGGCCTAGTGACTTACAACTCTCAACCATTCCTGTGTGCGAGTACTGTTGTCAGGAATGGAGAGGACCTACAGTTTTAAGCCGAATCCGAACGGCAATTTTGAGAAAGCACTTTTCATGACAAGCAATACTCTTGGAGAATTTGTCAATTTCTCGCAAGAGGCAGTACCCGTGAAAAAAAACTTTAGATGACATAGGCAGGGATCGAACCCAAGACCTCTCGCATGACAGTCCAACGCACTAACCATCATGCCACGGGTACTACGGGATGGCAAGATCCGGTCAGTTAATTCAAAACGATAATGACCGTCCGTGTCTGAAACTCCAAAGAACTGAAGAGAACAGAGATGTACTTAGGACAGCGCAAATAGATCCAGAAGAAGACATCTTTGACGACGACTTTCTCATAATTGAAGATCCGAAGGAAAAAGTGGAGGCGGTGGGAGCTGCTTTCCAGCAAGTGTACAAGGTGAATGTTAGCATTCGCCCCAACCACGACCTGGAAAACAGAGCCCTACTTAATCACTTTTGCCTTCGAAATGATATGACACAATGGCGATCTGAGAACCGCGGTTTCATGCGGTTCAATGAAGATTCCTTGGCAAATGCCATAATCGCCGAGCAAACGGGACCAAGTCCCTTGTTAGTGACGAAGGTTGAGCTTCAGCTCATCTTCAATTAATAAAAAACAAAGTCAGCAGGTGTCGAGTTCAAGGCGGTTCATGACACAATTCATGCGTCTAAACTCGTTTCTGATATCCAATGGAATAAATCAAAACAACAATGCACAGGTGCTGTTCTGGTTGATTTGGAAAAGGCCTTTGACACCGTATGGTTAGAGGGTCTTTACATAAAACTGAGCAGGCTTGGCATAAGCAAACTATTGTTGTATATACTTTATGATATGCTTAACTGTAGGAAGTTTGTTGTCAAAAGTGGCAATGTAACCACTACCACAACATTCCAAATTAACAATGGTCTTCAACAGGGAGCGTGGAATTCGCCGATTCTCTTCAGCATTTACACCAGCGATCTGATAGGTAGTCTTACAAAGGCAATTGCGTGCGCCGACGAACTAATTGCGTACAGAACGGCCCGAAAGGTTGAGGTTATTAGAATTCTCTTGCAGCGTGATTTCGACAAGATTCAGCGATATTGCGACGACTGGAAACTGAAAATAAATGTCCAGAAGTCGGAGACAATTCTGTTCCGGACTCCGTTGGCTAGGGCCACGAGGGATACGTGCAAAAATTGGCGCAAGATGGTCATCGTTGATCTTCACGGGCAGCGATTAACGAGCAATAGTGTAGTGAAGTACCTCGATATCTGGTTAGATCAGTGGCCCTCATACGGCCGATGATCGTTTATGGTTGTCCTGTGTGGTTCAACGTTGCCCCTTCCCAGATGGAGAAGTTTCGGGTGTTCGAGCGGCAGTGTTTACGACGCTGTACCGGTATAAGACCCAACGGGGTCCTATACAACGAGCGCGAATCAACAGAATTGACAATTTCGTGATAAAACCCGTTTGAGGTCACATTGTAAGAGCTATGTCTTCGACCAACAATTTAATTTTCGGGTCGTTCTATCCGAACGACGATTATTTTGAGAGTGCACGCTTGAGCGGCTTCATTCCACCAGAGGCATTCCTGTTCTTAGATAGATGTGGTCTGATACAGGATAGATTGGCAGTTCCGCTAATCTACCACGTCGGACGACGAACCGTAGATAGGCGACTCCTGTACACAAGACGGAGCCTTGGCCGGCTTACATACTTGTTTAATAGTTTTAGGGTTTAGTTTTAAGTAGAATAGGCATGGTGGCAAAAAAAAACTCACAAATTAGAATTAAGTATTATTGTTTAACTTAGAGTGTCCGTATGGGACCAGTAAGTTAGTTGTAAGTTATGGTTAATTAGGCTAGTTTTATGAATTTTTGTTTTGCTTTAAGATAGTTTTAAGATGGAATTAATAAAAATGAATTTAAAAAAAAAGTGCCTTAGACTGTCATGCCATAGGTCTTGGGTTCAATCCTTGCCTGTGCCATCTAAATTTTTTCTTTACGGGTACTGCCTCTTGTGAGGAATGGACAAATCCTCTAAGAGTAATTCTTGTCGTGAAAAGTGCTTTTTTCAAATTAGCCGTTTGGATTTGGCTTAAAAGTGTAGGTGTTCCCCATCCCTGAAAACATTACTCACACACAGGAATGGTTGAGAGTTGTAAGCCACTAGACCCTAGTTCTCGAAGGACTGTTGCGCCACCTAATTTATATTTACTAGGTGTGTAACGGGATTTGTTCATATTTATTTAATTTTCTATCTGACTATTAAAGTTTCTTAGTTTTCTGCAAAGAGTGGATGCGGGAACGAGCTAATTGAGTGTTTTGTCCAGTTACAGAATTTTGTGTGGTAAACACGTGTCACAAGAATAGAATATAAATCCATTGTTAAGTTATTTGCAAAAACGATGTTTACTTTACATTAATATAAAAACTACAAACAAAATTACACTATTTATATTTTTTTGACCAAAAGAATTTAAAAAAAAATATAGACCTGAAAAAAACAATTATAGAACAAATGTATGATTTCTAATAGAGAAAAACTAAAACTACATTTACTACCTAAAACGTTTTTAGATACAAACAGGGCCGGACAAAGCATATGTGCAAATGCACAGGGCGCAATATTCTGGGGGCGCATTACCATCAGCAAGAAAATGTAATCTGATCTTGCGCAAACAAATATTTGCCATTTTTTTAACCACAAACATTCTTAAAATAATCCCAAAAAACATCCATCACAACTGTCTTAAGTTATCTCTTGCGCACTAGTAAGTAAGTAAGTAAGAAAGTAAGAAAGTAAGTAAGTAAATGTTTATTCAAAAAAAATTAAGGTATAGTATGTAAAAATTTTTTTTAATTAGGTATATGGATTCATGAATTCATAAATTTAATAATATTAACACTAAACATTGCATTTTGCATCAATGGCTCTGTTGAGCCATCTGTTGCGATCAAATATCCTTGTTGTTGTTGTTGTTGTTCTTGTTCTTGTTGTTGTTCTTGTTGTTGTTTGAGTACAGGGCATATTCCAAGAAAGTGGACAAGTGTTTCGTCTTCTCTTAAGTTACACAAGGAGCATTGAGTTCTTCTGTTGCCTGTTGAAAATGTACCGTTTAAATACAGAAGTCCTCCTCTTGCTTTAAAAATCCAACCTATTTTTGACGTGTTCCTTTCTTCCTGAAAATATCTACTACCTTCAGTATAGTTGAAGGCATTGTACAGCCCATGTGATGTTGACGCTTGCGCTCTTTGGAATACCACATCCCGTTCGCTTTCCATTATTTGCGTGTCAGCCAAATCAATTGCATACTGAAATAATCTGTTGTTTCCAACAACCTAATGGATATGTCTTCCTTCTAACACATTTGTCCACTGTGTAGCCCAGTATATGTTTTTGGTTATTATTATATTTTCTAATATATGTGGGAGACGGTTCTCATTATACACACATAGTATTTTTTTAAAACATGTGACATTTCATTGTGTAAATAAAAAGTGGTTTCAGTTTAAGTTCTAAGGTAAGCATGTAGTTAGGAGATGATGTTGGTATCTTCTTCTTCAGGGATTTTTTTCGAAAATATCGTTGTACCTTTTCCATTTCATCGTATTGCTGGTGCCCCCAGGCTTGTGCTCCATACCCCAAGATTGATCTTGCTACTCCGTTGAATAACTCTAGTTTTGATGAATTACTGATGTCCTTTTTGCGAAACAAAAGTGTGCCAAGTCAAATTTAAGCTCATTTTTGCCTGCTGTGCTCTTTCTTTGAAATGTTCGGTCATACTCAACCCTGGCGTCAGCCATAAGCCCAAGTACTTATACTTGTTGACCACTTCAATCTCTTCCGTACCAAGAGTAAATTTTTCTAGATTACTCCTTCTGCCTCCATTTTTTCTGAATATAATGATTTTTGACTTTTCCAGATTAATTATGAGATTCCACATTTGGCAATATTCATAGAGCTTGTTTACCATTAATTGTAAGTCCTTTGAAGTGTTTGCAAAGATTACAATGTCATCTGCGTACAGTAACATTCGGATGACATTGCCATTTAGATGTATTCCTCCACCTATGAATTCATGCATGTCATTAATAAACAGTGCAAATAACATAGGACTTAGGAGACAACCCTGTTTCACGCCCATTTCTGTATCAAACCACTCTGATAGATTTTTTCCATCCCATACTGCGCTTGCTGTCCCTGCATAGAGGTCCTTTACAATGTTTAGGAATTTTTTTGAAATACCCATTCTTTTTAGCTTGAAAAACAGAGCATTCCGACAAATACTGTCGAACGCTGCTTTGAAGTCTACAAAGAAACAGTGTTTTTTTGCCTTCATTCATCCTGATTCTTACGATGTTTAGTAGATTGAATATATTATCTGATGTGCTATATCCCTCTCTAAACCCTGCTTGATATTCGTTAAGAATACTGTTTCTTTTTTCCCAATCCTGTAGCCTTTTGAGAAGTATGCCTGTATAGATTTTCGCCATTGCATCCATAAAAGAAATTCCTCTGTAATTTTGTGCAAGGTTTATATCTCCCTTTTTGTATATAGGAAAAATCAAAGACTTCTTAAAAGATGATTCCACGCTTTCTGTGAGTTGGATCCTATTGTAGATTCTAAGCAGTCGATCTAAAAGTATCTGGGGTGCATGTATAAAAAATTCATATGGGACACGGTCGTATTCGGCGGCTTTGTTTTTCTTTGCTTTGTTCAGTACTTCTCGAATTTCAAAGTTCGTGATCTCGCCATCAAGCTGTTCATCCCAAGAATCTTCTATCATGTCTTCCAGTGCCGCAATAGCCCTAAGTGGTGGGTTCAAGAGCCGTTGGAAATGATCTCTATAATCACAACTTTTTATGTTTGGCCCTATTCTATGGTTCTTATTTCGGAGTTTGTTAGCGATATCCCACCAATCCTTAGTATTTCGTACGTTTCTAAGACTGATACATAACGTTTGATAGTAGAGCTTTCTTTTCGTCTTACAAGTCAGTTTGTATTTTCGACTTGCTTCAAGGTATGTTTTTCTCAGTATTTCTGAAGGTTCCCTTCTCCACCTGTTAAGCCACTTAAAAGCATTTTTCCTTGTAGCCATGCACGCTGCATCAAACCAACTTTCCTTAATGTCTTCTTTGTAGGTTGTTCGAAGTCCAATTAGTACTGTTGGAAGTGCGTCTACCCAATTTGTCTCCTCGTGGCACATCAGAGCGGTCTTCAAAGAGCGATGCCATCGTTCCACTAGTCCGTTTGAAGCAGGGTGATAAGGTGAAGTTCTTACCCTCGTAGTGCCAATCAACTTCATGAGCGCTGAGAAAAGGGCAGACTCAAATTGAGTACCTTGGTCGGTCGTGATTGTGATTGGTGAGCCGAATCGAGAAACCCAATGGTTGTAAAATGCAGCTGCGACTGTTTTTGCACTCATCTCTTGTAGAGGTATAGCTTCCGGCCATCTGCTGAAACGGTCAATCATTGTCAGACAATATCTGTTTCCTTTGCAATGCGGGAGGACAATTAGGTCGATGTGCACATGTTGAAAACGTTGGTCTGGAACATTGATTGGTTCCGGTGATTGTTTTGTGTGTCGATTGATTTTTGAACGTTGACATTGAACACAAGTACGAGACCATTCCAGGGCGTCTTTTCTGATGTTTGGCCAAATGAATTTCTCCCTGAGTAGGCGACTGGTAGACCTTCCGCTGGGAAGAGACAAATTGTGTATCGCTTCAAAGGCTTGTCGACGTAGATACGATGGTATATATGGTCGAATCAGGTTGTCCGAAATGTCGCAATAAATTTTGATGCCAGGTTCTAAGGTTAATTTGGTCATTTTGAGGGAAGTGTTTCCTGGCCTTAGAAGTTCCTGTAGTTCAGGATCCAGCAGTTGCGACAGATGTAATTCACGTTGATCGAACTGTGATGGCATTGTTAAAGCGTAAACTCTTGACAGCGCGTCTGCCACGGTGTTGTCTTTGCCGGGAAGATAAATTATGTCTGTTGTGAACTGCGATATAAAGTCCAATTGTGTCAACCGGCGTTGGGGAGCTTTGCCGGAGCTCTGCTGAAAGGCATAGATCAGTGGCTTGTGATCCGTTTGCACCACGAAGCGACGACCATCCAGTATGTGTCTGAAGAAACGTATGGCAAGGTAAATAGCAAGAAGTTCCCGATCATAAGTGCTGTATCGAGCCTGGGACTTTGAAAGTTTGCACGAAAAGAATCCGATTGGTTTGTTATAAGTCGAGTCTGTTTGTTCCAACTTGGCGCCGACTGCGGTGTCTGAGGCATCAGTTGTCTGAACCAGTGATGAATCTTGATTGAGGTGCGTCAGTAAAGTTGTTTGTTTAATGCTGTTCTTGCACTCTTGAAAAGCCTTTTCAGCCAGAGGATTCCATGGAACCGGTCGTTTGTCGTTCCGTTTCGAATCCTTGATGAGTCCATTCAAAGGTGCTTGCATGTGAGCACAACTCGGAATATAGCGACGGTAATAGTTGACTATCCCTAGGAAACGACGTAGTTCGTTTATAGTGGCTGGCTTTGGATAGTTGGATATAGCGTTGACCCTATCTTCTGGTGGTCTGCAACCAACTTTATTTATAGTATGTCCAAGATATGTTACTTCAGATTTCGCAAATTGGCATTTAGAGATGTTGATTACAAGACCGTACTGTTGGAGACGTTGAAGGACTTGAAGAACATGCTGTTTGTGTTCTTCTTCTGAATTGGAGGCAATCAGGATGTCTTCGATGTAGCAGAAAACGAAATCCAGATTGCGAAGAACTATATCCATAAACCGTTGGAAAGTTTGAGTAGCGTTCTTCAGGCCGAATGGCATGACCAAAAACTCAAACAATCCGAAGGGGGTTGTGATCGCAGTCTTCTCAATGTCTTCAGGTGCCATCGGAATCTTTTTCCTTTATCCATGTCCAAGATTGAGAAACAAGATTTGTTATATAGGTTTTCGGTGAAATCTATAATGTGTGGTATCGGGTATCTATCGGGTTGTGTTTGAGCATTCAACCGTCGATAGTCACCACAACATCTCCAACCACCAGTTTTTTTCTCTACGAGATGAATTGGACTAGCCCATGGGGCTGCTGGATACGCGACAATATCCCTTTTTGATGAAATTCTCGATGTCTGCTTTGGCTTGTTTAAGCTTTTGCCCGGTGAGACGTCTTGGACGTTCTGCGTTTGGCTGGCCTGTAGTTATTATGCGGTGTTGCGTCTGAGTGGGCTTCGTTTTAGAACAGTTGCTGTTGGCAAGTACAAATTGTTTCACCAGACTAATGTATGTGTCAGGTCCATTGATGGAAAGTAGCCTAGTGATGTCGGTTGACTCAATTTTACCAGTCGCCGTTGGCGATGTTGTCTTGTCGATGATGCGTTTTGCCTTCAGATCAATTAAAAGCCCGTAGTGTGCCAGTAGGTCTGCTCCAATGATTGCTGTTTTAACGTCTGCGATGATGAAAGGCCATGTTATAGCCCTCCGAAGCCCGATGTTGAGCGTGAGGGTTTTGCTGCCGTAGGTGTGAATTGGGGTGTTGTTAGCCGCAAGAAGAATAAGATCTCCTCTCTGGTTTGGGCAATCATTGGAACGAGGTAGGACGCATATCGTTGAGCCAGAATCTAGTAAGAATTTTTGATGAGTCTCCTTGTCGAAGATAAAAAGGCGGGTTTCTTTGTTGTGTTGAAAACTGTTGTCAACCGCCTTTGAAACGGATCTGTTTCTGGACTGCGTTCGAGATCTGTTTTGACCGACTTTGAGACTTTGCACAAGTGTTGTAAGGCTAGACAGTGCAGATTCTACCTCTGTCAGGCGTTGATCGAGGGAATTGTTGTTTCGACATTCATTTACCTCTGCAGCGAAAACGAGATTTGGTGCTGTCGACATGTTGTCTATAATTTTGTCTGCTATCTCAGATAAAGTAGTGAGGCCAATGTCCAGACTTGCAGAAAGAATTCCCCTCACATGGTTTGGCATTCTTGACATCCAAATTGTAGAGAGCATATCGTCGGGAACATTTTCTCCCGCAAGTCTTCTCATCTCTCCCAACAAACTTGAAGGACGCCTGTCGCCGAGTTCGAGTGAAGTCATAAGCTTATTCAATTGTTGCTCCTTGGACTCAGTAAACCTCCCTATTAACTGTTTTTTAAAGGCAGGATATTTGTCAGTGACTGGTGGTGTTTGCACCAAATCTGAAACCTCATTTAGGATTTCAGGATCAAAGGCAGCGATTATGGCATTGAATTTGCTGTTGTCGGAAGAGATTCTGTTGTTGTGAAACTGAGCCTCAATTTGTACAAACCACAAGGCTGGATTTATTTTCCAGAATGGTAGAATCCTGAGGTTCTTCAAGGCTGCAACTTCGGCTAGCGTTGATGCTTGCACAATAGTGTCGCTGGCGTTTGCAGCAGTACCTGCTGGTGGGTCCATGTTGGTTGTCGTATCTTGTGCTGGGTAATTTCAACGAAATCACGTCGGGGTCACCACTTTAGCGTTTATGCCAAATAAATTCCAGACACAAGGTTTACTTTACAACTTATAATTTATTTCTCTTAAAATCCTAATACAATGAAATTAGTTTTGGTTAAATCAGCGTTGCACGAGGCATTCTAGACGAGATCAGAAACAAGAGTAAAAAAGTATCTCAAAGTGCAGCTGCTTCTAGAACGTTACTTCGGTTCATTTTTGTATCTTTCTTTTCTACGATCGCTGCGCCATCTGTCAGAGACTGGAAATTTGCAAAAGGTCGCCACATAACTCCCCCTCTAGTACCGAAGGGACGATTTAATTAGTGGTCAAATTTAACTCGATGTTGAACATCTGTTTTGATTTGTAGATTTTTTTCATTTTTCTTTAAAATTGACCGAATCTTTATTGTGGAAAGCTGGTTTAATTGGACTTGACTCGGTGTTTGATGATCATCGCTTGATGTTGGAAGACTTGGTTCTCGGGCTGTGCTGTTTCCGGGTGAGATGTATGCTGTTTTAGACGTTCTGTTGATACATTTAAAATCCGTCCATATGCGTTTATTGTAAAAAGACGATCGTTAATTCTTTTTATTACAGGATGTGGACCAGAGTATGGTTGTTCCAATGGCTTTTTAACGCAATCGCGTCTAAGAAAAACATGTGAAGATTTGTACAGGTCAGGTGAAACGAACAATTTTGTGTTGGTGGCATGATTTGATGTCGTAGATGCACGAAACTTGCGCATGACCTCTCGATGTTTTTGAATGAATATCTGTGGGTCAGAGAAAGTGTCTTGGTTAACAAAGAACTCACCAGGTATGGTTAAACTCGTTCCATAGAGCATTTCGGCTGCGGACGCTTTAATGTCTTCTTTGTAGGTTGTTCGAAGTCCAATTAGTACTGTTGGAAGTGCGTCTACCCAATTTGTCTCCTCGTGGCACATCAGAGCGGTCTTCAAAGAGCGATGCCATCGTTCCACTAGTCCGTTTGAAGCAGGGTGATAAGGTGAAGTTCTTACCCTCGTAGTGCCAATCAACTTCATGAGCGCTGAGAAAAGGGCAGACTCAAATTGAGTACCTTGGTCGGTCGTGATTGTGATTGGTGAGCCGAATCGAGAAACCCAATGGTTGTAAAATGCAGCTGCGACTGTTTCTGCACTCATCTCTTGTAGAGGTATAGCTTCCGGCCATCTGCTGAAACGGTCAATCATTGTCAGACAATATCTGTTTCCTTTGCAATGCGGGAGGATAATTAGGTCGATGTGCACATGTTGAAAATGTTGGTCTGGAACATTGATTGGTTCCGGTGATTGTTTTGTGTGTCGATTGATTTTTGAACGTTGACATTGAACACAAGTACGAGACCATTCCAGGGCGTCTTTTCTGATGTTTGGCCAAATGAATTTCTCCCTGAGTAGGCGACTGGTAGACCTTCCGCTGGGAAGAGACAAATTGTGTATCGCTTCAAAGGCTTGTCGACGTAGATACGATGGTATATATGGTCGAATCAGGTTGTCCGAAATGTCGCAATAAATTTTGATGCCAGGTTCTAAGGTTAATTTGGTCATTTTGAGGGAAGTGTTTCCTGGCCTTAGAAGTTCCTGTAGTTCAGGATCCAGCAGTTGCGACAGATGTAATTCACGTTGATCGAACTGTGATGGCATTGTTAAAGCGTAAACTCTTGACAGCGCGTCTGCCACGGTGTTGTCTTTGCCGGGAAGATAAATTATGTCTGTTGTGAACTGCGATATAAAGTCCAATTGTGTCAACCGGCGTTGGGGAGCTTTGCCGGAGCTCTGCTGAAAGGCATAGATCAGTGGCTTGTGATCCGTTTGCACCACGAAGCGACGACCATCCAGTATGTGTCTGAAGAAACGTATGGCAAGGTAAATAGCAAGAAGTTCCCGATCATAAGTGCTGTATCGAGCCTGGGACTTTGAAAGTTTGCACGAAAAGAATCCGATTGGTTTGTTATAAGTCGAGTCTGTTTGTTCCAACTTGGCGCCGACTGCAGTGTCTGAGGCATCAGTTGTCTGAACCAGTGATGAATCTTGATTGAGGTGCGTCAGTAAAGTTGTTTGTTTAATGCTGTTCTTGCACTCTTGAAAAGCCTTTTCAGCCAGAGGATTCCATGGAACCGGTCGTTTGTCGTTCCGTTTCGAATCCTTGATGAGTCCATTCAAAGGTGCTTGCATGTGAGCACAACTCGGAATATAGCGACGGTAATAGTTGACTATCCCTAGGAAACGACGTAGTTCTTTTATAGTGGCTGGCTTTGGATAGTTGGATATAGCGTTGACCCTATCTTCTGGTGGTCTGCAACCAACTTTATTTATAGTATGTCCAAGATATGTTACTTCAGATTTCGCAAATTGGCATTTAGAGATGTTGATTACAAGACCGTACTGTTGGAGACGTTGAAGGACTTGAAGAACATGCTGTTTGTGTTCTTCTTCTGAATTGGAGGCAATCAGGATGTCTTCGATGTAGCAGAAAACGAAATCCAGATTGCGAAGAACTATATCCATAAACCGTTGGAAAGTTTGAGTAGCGTTCTTCAGGCCGAATGGCATGACCAAAAACTCAAACAATCCGAAGGGGGTTGTGATCGCAGTCTTCTCAATGTCTTCAGGTGCCATCGGAATCTTTTTCCTTTATCCATGTCCAAGATTGAGAAACAAGATTTGTTATATAGGTTTTCGGTGAAATCTATAATGTGTGGTATCGGGTATCTATCGGGTTGTGTTTGAGCATTCAACCGTCGATAGTCACCACAACATCTCCAACCACCAGTTTTTTTCTCTACGAGATGAATTGGACTAGCCCATGGGGCTGCTGGATACGCGACAATATCCCTTTTTGATGAAATTCTCGATGTCTGCTTTGGCTTGTTTAAGCTTTTGCCCGGTGAGACGTCTTGGACGTTCTGCGTTTGGCTGGCCTGTAGTTATTATGCGGTGTTGCGTCTGAGTGGGCTTCGTTTTAGAACAGTTGCTGTTGGCAAGTACAAATTGTTTCACCAGACTAATGTATGTGTCAGGTCCATTGATGGAAAGTAGCCTAGTGATGTCGGTTGACTCAATTTTACCAGGCGCCGTTAGCGATGTTGTCTTGTCGATGATGCGTTTTGCCTTCAGATCAATTAAAAGCCCGTAGTGTGCCAGTAGGTCTGCTCCAATGATTGCTGTTTTAACGTCTGCGATGATGAAAGGCCATGTTATAGCCCTCCGAAGCCCGATGTTGAGCGTGAGGGTTTTGCTGCCGTAGGTGTGAATTGGGGTGTTGTTAGCCGCAAGAAGAATAAGATCTCCTCTCTGGTTTGGGCAATCATTGGAACGAGGTAGGACGCATATCGTTGAGCCAGAATCTAGTAAGAATTTTTGATGAGTCTCCTTGTCGAAGATAAAAAGGCGGGTTTCTTTGTTGTGTTGAAAACTGTTGTCAACCGCCTTTGAAACGGATCTGTTTCTGGACTGCGTTCGAGATCTGTTTTGACCGACTTTGAGACTTTGCACAAGTTCTGTAAGGCTAGACAGTGCAGATTCTACCTCTGTCAGGCGTTGATCGAGGGAATTGTTGTTTCGACATTCATTTACCTCTGCAGCGAAAACGAGATTTGGTGCTGTCGACATGTTGTCTATAATTTTGTCTGCTATCTCAGATAAAGTAGTGAGGCCAATGTCCAGACTTGCAGAAAGAATTCCCCTCACATGGTTTGGCATTCTTGACATCCAAATTGTAGAGAGCATATCGTCGGGAACATTTTCTCCCGCAAGTCTTCTCATCTCTCCCAACAAACTTGAAGGACGCCTGTCGCCGAGTTCGAGTGAAGTCATAAGCTTATTCAATTGTTGCTCCTTGGACTCAGTAAACCTCCCTATTAACTGTTTTTTAAAGGCAGGATATTTGTCAGTGACTGGTGGTGTTTGCACCAAATCTGAAACCTCATTTAGGATTTCAGGATCAAAGGCAGCGATTATGGCATTGAATTTGCTGTTGTCGGAAGAGATTCTGTTGTTGTGAAACTGAGCCTCAATTTGTACAAACCACAAGGCTGGATTTATTTTCCAGAATGGTAGAATCCTGAGGTTCTTCAAGGCTGCAACTTCGGCTAGCGTTGATGCTTGCACAATAGTGTCGCTGGCGTTTGCAGCAGTACCTGCTGGTGGGTCCATGTTGGTTGTCGTATCTTGTGCTGGGTAATTTCAACGAAATCACGTCGGGGTCACCACTTTAGCGTTTATGCCAAATAAATTCCAGACACAAGGTTTACTTTACAACTTATAATTTATTTCTCTTAAAATCCTAATACAATGAAATTAGTTTTGGTTAAATCAGCGTTGCACGAGGCATTCTAGACGAGATCAGAAACAAGAGTAAAAAAGTATCTCAAAGTGCAGCTGCTTCTAGAACGTTACTTCGGTTCATTTTTGTATCTTTCTTTTCTACGATCGCTGCGCCATCTGTCAGAGACTGGAAATTTGCAAAAGGTCGCCACATAACTCCCCCTCTAGTACCGAAGGGACGATTTAATTAGTGGTCAAATTTAACTCGATGTTGAACATCTGTTTTGATTTGTAGATTTTTTTCATTTTTCTTTAAAATTGACCGAATCTTTATTGTGGAAAGCTGGTTTAATTGGACTTGACTCGGTGTTTGATGATCATCGCTTGATGTTGGAAGACTTGGTTCTCGGGCTGTGCTGTTTCCGGGTGAGATGTATGCTGTTTTAGACGTTCTGTTGATACATTTAAAATCCGTCCATATGCGTTTATTGTAAAAAGACGATCGTTAATTCTTTTTATTACAGGATGTGGACCAGAGTATGGTTGTTCCAATGGCTTTTTAACGCAATCGCGTCTAAGAAAAACATGTGAAGATTTGTACAGGTCAGGTGAAACGAACAATTTTGTGTTGGTGGCATGATTTGATGTCGTAGATGCACGAAACTTGCGCATGACCTCTCGATGTTTTTGAATGAATATCTGTGGGTCAGAGAAAGTGTCTTGGTTAACAAAGAACTCACCAGGTATGGTTAAACTCGTTCCATAGAGCATTTCGGCTGCGGACGCTTTAATGTCTTCTTTGTAGGTTGTTCGAAGTCCAATTAGTACTGTTGGAAGTGCGTCTACCCAATTTGTCTCCTCGTGGCACATCAGAGCGGTCTTCAAAGAGCAATGCCATCGTTCCACTAGTCCGTTTGAAGCAGGGTGATAAGGTGAAGTTCTTACCCTCGTAGTGCCAATCAACTTCATGAGCGCTGAGAAAAGGGCAGACTCAAATTGAGTACCTTGGTCGGTCGTGATTGTGATTGGTGAGCCGAATCGAGAAACCCAATGGTTGTAAAATGCAGCTGCGACTGTTTCTGCACTCATCTCTTGTAGAGGTATAGCTTCCGGCCATCTGCTGAAACGGTCAATCATTGTCAGACAATATCTGTTTCCTTTGCAATGCGGGAGGACAATTAGGTCGATGTGCACATGTTGAAAATGTTGGTCTGGAACATTGATTGGTTCCGGTGATTGTTTTGTGTGTCGATTGATTTTTGAACGTTGACATTGAACACAAGTACGAGACCATTCCAGGGCGTCTTTTCTGATGTTTGGCCAAATGAATTTCTCCCTGAGTAGGCGACTGGTAGACCTTCCGCTGGGAAGAGACAAATTGTGTATCGCTTCAAAGGCTTGTCGACGTAGATACGATGGTATATATGGTCGAATCAGGTTGTCCGAAATGTCGCAATAAATTTTGATGCCAGGTTCTAAGGTTAATTTGGTCATTTTGAGGGAAGTGTTTCCTGGCCTTAGAAGTTCCTGTAGTTCAGGATCCAGCAGTTGCGACAGATGTAATTCACGTTGATCGAACTGTGATGGCATTGTTAAAGCGTAAACTCTTGACAGCGCGTCTGCCACGGTGTTGTCTTTGCCGGGAAGATAAATTATGTCTGTTGTGAACTGCGATATAAAGTCCAATTGTGTCAACCGGCGTTGGGGAGCTTTGCCGGAGCTCTGCTGAAAGGCATAGATCAGTGGCTTGTGATCCGTTTGCACCACGAAGCGACGACCATCCAGTATGTGTCTGAAGAAACGTATGGCAAGGTAAATAGCAAGAAGTTCCCGATCATAAGTGCTGTATCGAGCCTGGGACTTTGAAAGTTTGCACGAAAAGAATCCGATTGGTTTGTTATAAGTCGAGTCTGTTTGTTCCAACTTGGCGCCGACTGCAGTGTCTGAGGCATCAGTTGTCTGAACCAGTGATGAATCTTGATTGAGGTGCGTCAGTAAAGTTGTTTGTTTAATGCTGTTCTTGCACTCTTGAAAAGCCTTTTCAGCCAGAGGATTCCATGGAACCGGTCGTTTGTCGTTCCGTTTCGAATCCTTGATGAGTTCATTCAAAGGTGCTTGCATGTGAGCACAACTCGGAATATAGCGACGGTAATAGTTGACTATCCCTAGGAAACGACGTAGTTCTTTTATAGTGGCTGGCTTTGGATAGTTGGATATAGCGTTGACCCTATCTTCTGGTGGTCTGCAACCAACTTTATTTATAGTATGTCCAAGATATGTTACTTCAGATTTCGCAAATTGGCATTTAGAGATGTTGATTACAAGACCGTACTGTTGGAGACGTTGAAGGACTTGAAGAACATGCTGTTTGTGTTCTTCTTCTGAATTGGAGGCAATCAGGATGTCTTCGATGTAGCAGAAAACGAAATCCAGATTGCGAAGAACTATATCCATAAACCGTTGGAAAGTTTGAGTAGCGTTCTTCAGGCCGAATGGCATGACCAAAAACTCAAACAATCCGAAGGGGGTTGTGATCGCAGTCTTCTCAATGTCTTCAGGTGCCATCGGAATCTTTTTCCTTTATCCATGTCCAAGATTGAGAAACAAGATTTGTTATATAGGTTTTCGGTGAAATCTATAATGTGTGGTATCGGGTATCTATCGGGTTGTGTTTGAGCATTCAACCGTCGATAGTCACCACAACATCTCCAACCACCAGTTTTTTTCTCTACGAGATGAATTGGACTAGCCCATGGGGCTGCTGGATACGCGACAATATCCCTTTTTGATGAAATTCTCGATGTCTGCTTTGGCTTGTTTAAGCTTTTGCCCGGTGAGACGTCTTGGACGTTCTGCGTTTGGCTGGCCTGTAGTTATTATGCGGTGTTGCGTCTGAGTGGGCTTCGTTTTAGAACAGTTGCTGTTGGCAAGTACAAATTGTTTCACCAGACTAATGTATGTCAGGTCCATTGATGGAAAGTAGCCTAGTGATGTCGGTTGACTCAATTTTACCAGGCGCCGTTAGCGATGTTGTCTTGTCGATGATGCGTTTTGCCTTCAGATCAATTAAAAGCCCGTAGTGTGCCAGTAGGTCTGCTCCAATGATTGCTGTTTTAACGTCTGCGATGATGAAAGGCCATGTTATAGCCCTCCGAAGCCCGATGTTGAGCGTGAGGGTTTTGCTGCCGTAGGTGTGAATTGGGGTGTTGTTAGCCGCAAGAAGAATAAGATCTCCTCTCTGGTTTGGGCAATCATTGGAACGAGGTAGGACGCATATCGTTGAGCCAGAATCTAGTAAGAATTTTTGATGAGTCTCCTTGTCGAAGATAAAAAGGCGGGTTTCTTTGTTGTGTTGAAAACTGTTGTCAACCGCCTTTGAAACGGATCTGTTTCTGGACTGCGTTCGAGATCTGTTTTGACCGACTTTGAGACTTTGCACAAGTGTTGTAAGGCTAGACAGTGCAGATTCTACCTCTGTCAGGCGTTGATCGAGGGAATTGTTGTTTCGACATTCATTTACCTCTGCAGCGAAAACGAGATTTGGTGCTGTCGACATGTTGTCTATAATTTTGTCTGCTATCTCAGATAAAGCAGTGAGGCCAATGTCCAGACTTGCAGAAAGAATTCCCCTCACATGGTTTGGCATTCTTGACATCCAAATTGTAGAGAGCATATCGTCGGGATCATTTTCTCCCGCAAGTCTTCTCATCTCTCTCAACAAACTTGAAGGACGCCTGTCGCCGAGTTCGAGTGAAGTCATAAGCTTATTCAATTGTTGCTCCTTGGACTCAGTAAACCTCCCTATTAACTGTTTTTTAAAGGCAGGATATTTGTCAGTGACTGGTGGTGTTTGCACCAAATCTGAAACCTCATTTAGGATTTCAGGATCAAAGGCAGCGATTATGGCATTGAATTTGCTGTTGTCGGAAGAGATTCTGTTGTTGTGAAACTGAGCCTCAATTTGTACAAACCACAAGGCTGGATTTATTTTCCAGAATGGTGGAATCCTGAGGTTCTTCAAGGCTGCAACTTCGGCTAGCGTTGATGCTTGCACAATAGTGTCGCTGGCGTTTGCAGCAGTACCTGCTGGTGGGTCCATGTTGGTTGTCGTATCTTGTGCTGGGTAATTTCAACGAAATCACGTCGGGGTCACCACTTTAGCGTTTGTGCCAAATAAATTCCAGACACAAGGTTTACTTTACAACTTATAATTTATTTCTCTTAAAATCCTAATACAATGAAATTAGTTTTGGTTAAATCAGCGTTGCACGAGGCAGTCTAGACGAGATCAGAAACAAGAGTAAAAAAGTATCTCAAAGTGCAGCTGCTTCTAGAACGTTACTTCGGTTCATTTTTGTATCTTTCTTTTCTACGATCGCTGCGCCATCTGTCAGAGACTGGAAATTTGCAAAAGGTCGCCACATAACTCCCCCTCTAGTACCGAAGGGACGATTTAATTAGTGGTCAAATTTAACTCGATGTTGAACATCTGTTTTGATTTGTAGATTTTTTTCATTTTTCTTTAAAATTGACCGAATCTTTGTTGTGGAAAGCTGGTTTAATTGGACTTGACTCGGTGTTTGATGATCATCGCTTGATGTTGGAAGACTTGGTTCTCGGGCTGTGCTGTTTCCGGGTGAGATGTATGCTGTTTTAGACGTTCTGTTGATACATTTAAAATCCGTCCATATGCGTTTATTGTAAAAAGACGATCGTTAATTCTTTTTATTACAGGATGTGGACCAGAGTATGGTTGTTCCAATGGCTTTTTAACGCAATCGCGTCTAAGAAAAACATGTGAAGATTTGTACAGGTCAGGTGAAACGAACAATTTTGTGTTGGTGGCATGATTTGATGTCGTAGATGCACGAAACTTGCGCATGACCTCTCGATGTTTTTGAATGAATATCTGTGGGTCAGAGAAAGTGTCTTGGTTAACAAAGAACTCACCAGG
Organism: Eupeodes latifasciatus; assembly: GCA_920104205.1. Taxonomy (NCBI): domain Eukaryota; kingdom Metazoa; phylum Arthropoda; class Insecta; order Diptera; family Syrphidae; genus Eupeodes; species Eupeodes latifasciatus. The sequence goes on from OV049924.1 coordinate 219,096,029, forward strand.
TATGGTTAAACTCGTTCCATAGAGCATTTCGGCTGCGGACGCTTTAATGTCTTCTTTGTAGGTTGTTCGAAGTCCAATTAGTACTGTTGGAAGTGCGTCTACCCAATTTGTCTCCTCGTGGCACATCAGAGCGGTCTTCAAAGAGCGATGCCATCGTTCCACTAGCCCGTTTGAAGCAGGGTGATAAGGTGAAGTTCTTACCCTCGTAGTGCCAATCAACTTCATGAGCGCTGAGAAAAGGGCAGACTCAAATTGAGTACCTTGGTCGGTCGTGATTGTGATTGGTGAGCCGAATCGAGAAACCCAATGGTTGTAAAATGCAGCTGCGACTGTTTCTGCACTCATCTCTTGTAGAGGTATAGCTTCCGGCCATCTGCTGAAACGGTCAATCATTGTCAGACAATATCTGTTTCCTTTGCAATGCGGGAGGACAATTAGGTCGATGTGCACATGTTGAAAACGTTGGTCTGGAATATTGATTGGTTCCGGTGATTGTTTTGTGTGTCGATTGATTTTTGAACGTTGACATTGAACACAAGTACGAGACCATTCCAGGGCGTCTTTTCTGATGTTTGGCCAAATGAATTTCTCCCTGAGTAGGCGACTGGTAGACCTTCCGCTGGGAAGAGACAAATTGTGTATCGCTTCAAAGGCTTGTCGACGTAGATACGATGGTATATATGGTCGAATCAGGTTGTCCGAAATGTCGCAATAAATTTTGATGCCAGGTTCTAAGGTTAATTTGGTCATTTTGAGGGAAGTGGTTCCTGGCCTTAGAAGTTCCTGTAGTTCAGGATCCAGCAGTTGCGACAGATTTAATTCACGTTGATCGAACTGTGATGGCATTGTTAAAGCGTAAACTCTTGACAGCGCGTCTGCCACGGTGTTGTCTTTGCCGGGAAGATAAATTATGTCTGTTGTGAACTGCGATATAAAGTCCAATTGTGTCAACCGGCGTTGGGGAGCTTTGCCGGAGCTCTGCTGAAAGGCATAGATCAGTGGCTTGTGATCCGTTTGCACCACGAAGCGACGACCATCCAGTATGTGTCTGAAGAAACGTATGGCAAGGTAAATAGCAAGAAGTTCCCGATCATAAGTGCTGTATCGAGCCTGGGACTTTGAAAGTTTGCACGAAAAGAATCCGATTGGTTTGTTATAAGTCGAGTCTGTTTGTTCCAACTTGGCGCCGACTGCGGTGTCTGAGGCATCAGTTGTCTGAACCAGTGATGAATCTTGATTGAGGTGCGTCAGTAAAGTTGTTTGTTTAATGCTGTTCTTGCACTCTTGAAAATCCTTTTCAGCCAGAGGATTCCATGGAACCGGTCGTTTGTCGTTCCGTTTCGAATCCTTGATGAGTCCATTCAAAGGTGCTTGCATGTGAGCACAACTCGGAATATAGCGACGGTAATAGTTGACTATCCCTAGGAAACGACGTAGTTCGTTTATAGTGGCTGGCTTTGGATAGTTGGATATAGCGTTGACCCTATCTTCTGGTGGTCTGCAACCAACTTTATTTATAGTATGTCCAAGATATGTTACTTCAGATTTCGCAAATTGGCATTTAGAGATGTTGATTACAAGACCGTACTGTTGGAGACGTTGAAGGACTTGAAGAACATGCTGTTTGTGTTCTTCTTCTTAATTGGAGGCAATCAGGATGTCTTCGATGTAGCAGAAAACGAAATCCAGATTGCGAAGAACTATATCCATAAACCGTTGGAAAGTTTGAGTAGCGTTCTTCAGGCCGAATGGCATGACCAAAAACTCAAACAATCCGAAGGGGGTTGTGATCGCAGTCTTCTCAATGTCTTCAGGTGCCATCGGAATCTGATAATACGCTTTATCCATGTCCAAGATTGAGAAACAAGATTTGTTATATAGGTTTTCGGTGAAATCTATAATGTGTGGTATCGGGTATCTATCGGGTTGTGTTTGAGCATTCAACCGTCGATAGTCACCACATCTCCAACCACCAGTTTTTTTCTCTACGAGATGAATTGGACTAGCTGTCGCCCCTTTTTGATGAAATTCTCGATGTCTGCTTTGGCTTGTTTAAGCTTTTGCCCGGTGAGACGTCTTGGACGTTCTGCGTTTGGCTGGCCTGTAGTTATTATGCGGTGTTGCGTCTGAGTGGGCTTCGTTTTAGAACAGTTGCTGTTGGCAAGTACAAATTGTTTCACCAGACTAATGTATGTGTCAGGTCCATTGATGGAAAGTAGCCTAGTGATGTCGGTTGACTCAATTTTACCAGGCGCCGTTAGCGATGTTGTCTTGTCGATGATGCGTTTTGCCTTCAGATCAATTAAAAGCCCGTAGTGTGCCAGTAGGTCTGCTCCAATGATCTCCTCTCTGGTTTGGGCAATCATTGGAACGAGGTAGGACGCATATCGTTGAGCCAGAATCTAGTAAGAATTTTTGATGAGTCTCCTTGTCGAAGATAAAAAGGCGGGTTTCTTTGTTGTGTTGAAAACTGTTGTCAACCGCCTTTGAAACGGATCTGTTTCTGGACTGCGTTCGAGATCTGTTTTGACCGACTTTGAGACTTTGCACAAGTGTTGTAAGGCTAGACAGTGCAGATTCTACCTCTGTCAGGCGTTGATCGAGGGAATTGTTGTTTCGACATTCATTTACCTCTGCAGCGAAAACGAGATTTGGTGCTGTCGACATGTTGTCTATAATTTTGTCTGCTATCTCAGATAAAGCAGTGAGGCCAATGTCCAGACTTGCAGAAAGAATTCCCCTCACATGGTTTGGCATTCTTGACATCCAAATTGTAGAGAGCATATCGTCGGGAACATTTTCTCCCGCAAGTCTTCTCATCTCTCTCAACAAACTTGAAGGACGCCTGTCGCCGAGTTCGAGTGAAGTCATAAGCTTATTCAATTGTTGCTCCTTGGACTCAGTAAACCTCCCTATTAACTGTTTTTTAAAGGCAGGATATTTGTCAGTGACTGGTGGTGTTTGCACCAAATCTGAAACCTCATTTAGGATTTCAGGATCAAAGGCAGCGATTATGCCATTGAATTTGCTGTTGTCGGAAGAGATTCTGTTGTTGTGAAACTGAGCCTCAATTTGTACAAACCACAAGGCTGGATTTATTTTCCAGAATGGTGGAATCCTGAGGTTCTTCAAGGCTGCAACTTCGGCTAGCATTGATGCTTGCACAATAGTGTCGCTGGCGTTTGCAGCAGTACCTGCTGGTGGGTCCATGTTGGTTGTCGTATCTTGTGCTGGGTAATTTCAACGAAATCACGTCGGGGTCACCACTTTAGCGTTTGTGCCAAATAAATTCCAGACACAAGGTTTACTTTACAACTTATAATTTATTTCTCTTAAAATCCTAATACAATGAAATTAGTTTTGGTTAAATCAGCGTTGCACGAGGCAGTCTAGACGAGATCAGAAACAAGAGTAAAAAAGTATCTCAAAGTGCAGCTGCTTCTAGAACGTTACTTCGGTTCATTTTTGTATCTTTCTTTTCTACGATCGCTGCGCCATCTGTCAGAGACTGGAAATTTGCAAAAGGTCGCCACAAGCTCTTGCTCATGGAGCTATTTCACATTTTATTTTTGACGTATTTGTCATATAAACTTAACCTAATCTTATTCTAAGGAGATACACTATACATGTATCTCTAGGAACTTCAAGCTGAAATTAATCAAAATGTTTTGTGTCAAAATTAGAAATTTATGAGTTTTGTTCGTACTAATACATTAATTCCATTGCTTTTGTTAATAAGTTATAATTTGTATTTGCATGTTTTGAAATTTATTTAAGAATAATGACTTTAATGAATCCTTGTCAGCTTATTCAAAGATTTTGTTTCACAAATAATGCTTTTGCATGTAAATGAATTTCTTTACCTACTGTGTTATTTGTTTAACATTTAAAAATTATTTCATAAGTTTTGTTCGCACTAATATTTACATTATTATGTACATTATTTTCATTGCTTTCATAATAACAACTTTTTTTTAATTTCATGTTTTTAATTTTGCTTTTTGTTTTTCTTTTTGTTATTTTATTATTTTGGTTTCGACAGTTTATTTTGTTTTACATTGATTATATACAAATCTGAGTTAGTTATTTAATATAAATACTTAATATTTTCAGAATGTATCTTTTATTTACCGCGCCACATCCTGATAACCACCCGGACTAGCACCAACCTCATCATTCACTAAGTGTAAGATGTGAAGATGTCTCTCCAGCAGTTGGCTAGTCAGGATGCAGCGCGATAAATATATAACAACATTGACTCTAGTTACCCACGGTTCTGCCCTTGGACAGTTCTTCTGTAGAATGATGGTAGAGCACACTCCAAACCATTAGCATTGTTTTCAAAAATGATTCCTATTGGGGACAGGTAATCCGATATGTCCCAAGAGATATCTTTTTGTTGCTCATATATTTCTTTTATTAAACTATTTTCAGACCAGCTCATTCTCTCAATGAATTTTTTCATGAGCGTAAATGCATAGGACATCAGAGGAGTTACTTTAGATTCATTATAAACATATTGATTTGAACATTTTCTGGTTCTTGTTTTGTAATTTTTATTTATACAGTATCTTAGTATTTTTCTTTCTAGAATTTCTAGCTCTTTTGCTACGGTTGGTGAAATTGAAAACCAGCAGGGGAATGCGTAAATCATGATGGGTCTTATAAGCGTTTTGTAAAACAGTAATTTTGTGTTTTTTTTTAGACTTTGATGCCGTAAATATGGTGTTAAAATGTTAGAAACCTTAATCGCTTTTTCTTTCGTTTTCCTTGCGTGAGAATTAAATTTAAGCAAGTTAGTAAACTGGACACCCAAATAGTTTATTTTGTTTTTAAATGGGACTTCTACGTTGTCAACTGTAAGACGTAGATTTTTGCTCTCCGCAACTACTCCAATTTTACCCTTAGAGCATGAATTTCTAAAACAAATTGCTTCTGATTTTGAAATGTTAATTTTTATCCCCCATTTACTATAATATTTTACAATTAGGTCCGTATGTTTTGATATTTTACGAACAGCGTCATGTGGATAGTTCGCATGAGCCAAGATTATGATATCATCCGCAAAAAGGAAACCTTTAGTGGGTGATGAATTTGGGTAAGTATTTATGTGTGGGAAGTCATACATAAAAATAGTATAGAGCCTTGGGCCCAAGACCGAGCCCTGTGGGACACCTCGACCTATGTTGACCAAATCCAATTTTATGTTTTGAATCATGATGTAGAAGAATCTATTCGACAGGAAGCTTAGTAAAATTTTATATATTTCAGTCGGGAAACCTAATTCTAGCAACTTAAACAACAGGCCTTCCACCCAGACGCTGTCAAAAGCCTTTTCAACATCAAGGCAGCAAGCTATTGTACTTTTCTTTTTTCTTAAATTGTTAGTGATATCATTATGAACTTTTACCAATGCATGGGTTGTAGAATGTTGCTTTTTAAAACCGAACTGGTATTCCGAAATGAATTCAAAAGTATTATCTATATGATTATCCATTTTATTGCAAATAATCCTTTCAAGAATCTTACCCAAATTTGAAAGCATGGATATTGGTCGAAAATTGTATAATTCGAAACATTTTGTTTTTTTTTTGAATCGGCAACAATCTGGCAATTTTCCAATCTAATGGAAAATACCCATTATTGAGACAATTATTAAAAATAATAGTTAAGAATTCAATAGCTAGTTTCGAAATTTTTTTTAGTAAAAAGTTTGAAACATCGTCTGGACCAGCCGATTTTTTGGAGTTCAAGTTTTTTATAATTAAAGCAACCTCTTCAACAGATGAAAACATTAGCGGAGCTATTGGATTAAGAGCAGAATTGTTTCGATCGAACAAAAATATTTTTTCAGGCAAGGTGTTTTTAGCATCTTTTATTCTATTTTGTACTGTTTCAATGAGTTCCTCGTTTATATTCGAAGAAGAATTATAAATTTCCTTATAATAATCCCTAAATACTTCAACCTTTTCCTCCTCTTCGACTACAGAAATGCCATTCACAATTATTTTTGGACAATTGAGTTTCCGAGTTTTGCCGATAAGTCTATTTATATCTTTATAAGCCTGTGGACCTGGTTTAATATTGGAAAGCCTTTTCTTTAATTGATCATTAATCCAATTGGCCACTTTTTCCTTAATAATTTGTCTAAGAAGTGAGATTATGTTTGACAATTCTCTATATTTATCATTGGTTCTGTTGTAATTGTTATGATAAATTTTGTTTAACTTTTTTTGCCATTTGTGTTTATGTGAAAAGAGAATTTTAATGTTTTCAGGTAAAGCAGCATACTTTTTGAAAGATGGTGTTACTTTGTTTGAATTGGATTCTACCGCCGAAAGGAGAGAAAGATTGAAGTACTTAATACTTGTGTCTATTTCCGAATTGGACATGTTTAATGTAGGTGTTATCTTAATCATATTTAACTCCTTGTCTAGTGAGTTTCTAAATTTGTTCCAATCAGTTTTAACAAAAGATCTGGTTAAGGGAGGTTGACTTAATGGAATTTCCGCATCAGCTAGTTTGATGTTGAGCAGTAAAGGTACATAAGTGGTCAGAAAACGAAGGTAAAGCTTTGATACTACAATTAGGGTTTATATCATCAATTAGGCTGTTTGTAATTAAGAACTGATCCAGGTATGAAGATGTTCTTGGGTAAGTGGGACAGCTGGATGTCACATTTACCAGACTGCAACCTGGGGCAGTAAGCCATTTCTCTAAACCAATACCATTCACGTTGGTAACACTATCTCCCCATAGAGGATTTCTTCCATTAAGATCCCCTCCCAAAACGCAGCCGTTATAAGCTTCAGCTAATTGATTTATTTTATTTAGTTCACTTATCAAAAACGAAGATGACATGCCAGAAGGAATATAAACCGAACCCAATAAAATGCTCTTTCGTGTACCGTTGCATATGTATTCAATCGATATCAGTTGACATAGAATATTTAGGTTTTTGAATGTTTTGAACAACAACAACAACTTAAAGGTGCTACCACTCATTGTTTTTGGCTGGAGATATAGCTATTTCGTGCTTTGCCACTTTTGCACTCATCAGTCTCCTTTTTTGTGGTGCTGAGCTTTAATCCAATTTTATTTGAAAAACTTTCTATACACACCATAGGATTCGAACCCACGCATATCAGATTTGCTCAGTCTTAGAAGTCGTGTGCACTACGCACTCCACTACTTTAGACCACTGACGTCACAGGTCGAGATGTGGTAGTTGTTTATCAAATGCATTTGAAGCATCATCATTTTTATAAGCTCCTTTAAGTATGCTGTTTTGTTCCGTCTCCATTTTTCTCTATACCTTATTTCGATAGACTAACAATTTGTAGTACATATCAAAGGGGGAGAGGTTGGAAGATAGGTAACGAACCAGATTATTAAGTTATTATTGTTATTTATTGTACTATTCGTACTAGAGTGTCAGCTTGTTAGACTTGACCATTCCTTATTCCGTCAATTTCATTGAATGTTTTGAACAACAACAACAACTTAAAGGTGCTACCACTCATTGTTTTTGGCTGGAGATATAGCTATTTCGTGCTTTGCCACTTTTGCACTCATCAGTCTCCTTTTTTGTGGTGCTGAGCTTTAATCCAATTTTATTTGAAAAACTTTCTATACACACCATAGGATTCGAACCCACGCATATCAGATTTGCTCAGTCTTAGAAGTCGTGTGCACTACGCACTCCACTACTTTAGACCACTGACGTCACAGGTCGAGATGTGGTAGTTGTTTATCAAATGCATTTGAAGCATCATCATTTTTATAAGCTCCTTTAAGTATGCTGTTTTGTTCCGTCTCCATTTTTCTCTATACCTTATTTCGATAGACTAACAATTTGTAGTACATATCAAAGGGGGAGAGGTTGGAAGATAGGTAACGAACCAGATTATTAAGTTATTATTGTTATTTATTGTACTATTCGTACTAGAGTGTCAGCTTGTTAGACTTGACCATTCCTTATTCCGTCAATTTCATTGAATGTTTTGAACAACAACAACAACTTAAAGGTGCTACCACTCATTGTTTTTGGCTGGAGATATAGCTATTTCGTGCTTTGCCACTTTTGCACTCATCAGTCTCCTTTTTTGTGGTGCTGAGCTTTAATCCAATTTTATTTGAAAAACTTTCTATACACACCATAGGATTCGAACCCACGCATATCAGATTTGCTCAGTCTTAGAAGTCGTGTGCACTACGCACTCCACTACTTAAGACCACTGACGTCACAGGTCGAGATGTGGTAGGTTTTTATTTTTTACTTTTTTATAAGGGATATTGTTTTTGATAGCTATTGCTACTCCTTGTTTATTGTCATTTCTAATCAAAATATAAGAGTCAAGGTGGAGTTTATGTCTATTATTTAGATGGGTTTCCTGTAAGAAAGCTACTGCTACATTGTTATTTAAAAGAATTGAAAGACACTCAATTCTTCTACTGTGTTCAATTAAGGACCCAACGTTATGACTCAGAATTTGCATGGCCATTATTTCGAACTAGAGATTAGAACTTCATTTAGAAGTCCTAGATAGGCTAATCTTTTTTCTTCGATTGAGCCAGCTTTTTTAATGTTTTCCATAAAGTTTTTGATTTTCATTATAAGAGCTGAAACATTTGTTCCAAATAACTCTTTAGAGAGTTCGAAAAACTCATTGATTACACTTTGTAAACCCACAACTGGAGGATTTAACGTTTGGGAATGAGCAACTGGAGAGTTGGATTTAAAGAGATCAGCAAATGAAGTTGTTGAGTCAACAAGGTTCGAGTTTTTAACTGTCTGTTGGACAAAGTTCTTATTTTTTTCTATTTTTTCAATCGCACTCTTCACCATTGCTCTGCGTTTACTCATATACCCTTCGTAATAGGGACACCCCCTGTGATTAGCAGGATGGTCAAACTTTTTACAATTGACGCAATATGGAACGGAATCCTTAGTTCTTTCCAATTTACATTCACCTGGCTTATGATTACGCTCACATTTGACGCAATTGTAATTGCGAGCACAATTTTTTGCAATATGACCATATGCCTGGCACCTCCTGCATTGCATCACCCCACGATTCCCTCTTGGCCTTTCCCAAGTGATTTTTGTATAACAAATATACTTAATACCCATTACTTCGTTAGCCTGTTTGTTCGGCAGAAGTTTGACTAAAAACAAGTTGTAATCAATTTGTTCTTCTTTGGAACGTAAAGTTTCAAATTTCACAACACTTTCCACTACATTTGGAACCTGGTTTTCAATTTCAGTTTTTATTTCATCTACATTGTATTGGAAATTTAACCCTCTTAAAATCAGATTAACTCTTTTAAGTTCTTTAGGAGTAAATGAGTGGGCTTCAACCTCTTTTGAATCTCTTAGAATGTCCATTAGTTTGGAGTGTGCTCCAACATCACTCACAAAAAGTTTGCTCTTAGAGCGATTAATATTAACAACTTTTATTTGAAGATCAGGTAAAGATGATTTTAAGTCATCAACTAACTTTTTAATATTTGCTTTGTACAAAATTATAGGAGGACAAAATTTATTTGTGTTCTTAGGAACATCAACTAGTTTTACTTTATTTTCATTTATATTTTTTGTTTTTGACATTTGACTACTATTTGACTTACTAATATTACTTATAATATTTAATTTATCAAGAATTTCAAATCTGTTCTCACCGTACGTCTGGTTTGAAGAATCTCTGCTGGCATGTTCTGATAGATTCCAAACTATCTCGTCTTGTCTGGACGTTCTTCGCTTTTTTGCCGGGACCTTTTTCCATCCTTCCATTTCAACGTCATTTGGATGTTCAACAACAGAGTTGGGCATCCATCCTAGCTCCATAAGATTTTCTGCTGCTTCCATTCTTCGCGGCGTAATTTGAAGCAAATGTGCACTGCTGCTTGGGTTTGTCTGGTGAATTTGGACACTATCCGATTTGTTTTTATTCGCCTGATGTGGTGTTGAAAATTCCGAGTTTTGATATGAATTGCCTTTAGATCCGCTCGGAAGAGCAGGAAAATGTTCATTAATATCGTCAATTTTGACAAAATCAATTTCTGCGGCTTGGAACGCCACCACTTCCGTTAGCTTCCGTAACGGCATTTTTTGTTTTTGAGAAGTTTGCTCTTCATTCACTTTACCGTTTACCATTTGGCTTGGTAACGGTCCTAGCCTTTTCTCATTACCCTTCATGAGGGACTTTAGATTTTTAATTTTTGCGTGTTTTTTTCTTTTATTTAAAAAAGGCAGATCTTCTCCTTTTTCGAAACTAAAACGATTTTCAGGTAAATAATTCATTTTAACTTTATTTCTCGATTTTAAATTTTAAATTCGAATACTTGATAGAATAGACGTCTGCTCTATATCACTGTCACCAATCTCAAAGATGACACATAATATGTCTCACTTGACAGTTCTCGTGCTGATCTTTCTTGTTTTGATTTGAGTTTTAATTTATTTCTCTTAAAAAGTATTTCTCTAAATAAAATTTGAGAATAAATAAGTGAACGGTTTCTATGTATATTCGTAGCAAAAAAGTTTTTGATTTTTCTAAAACAAAATTATAAAAAAGTTGAAGAATACCTTGTGAACGATGATTTCCTCAACAAAACAACAACGCCGATGTTTTTTTTACACACTGAATATCAAAACTAACATGGGAGATATTAAAAAAAAACTATTTATACGGAATCATATGGGTCAGAGCGTGCAGGTTTTCTTATTGCACACAGTATCTGTGTAAGAGTTAAGTGTCTGCTTACAGGAGATGAAATTTTTAATAGAATGGAAAAGGAGCATAGAGTCAAAAAATTAAAGAGGGATGGAGCATTTTTCGTTCCATGTTGCTCGCATTCCTTAAATTTAGTGGTTTTTATTACTTTTTTTACAAGTTCCACAACGAGGTGGGATATTTGTAAGAAAAAAGTTCTAAGTCTTACTTTGAAACCCCTTTCTGAGACTAGATGGGAGAGCAGGTTAGATGCATTGAGGCCTTTAAAAACAAATTTAGAAGAAATATATGAAGCCCTTATAGAAATAGGAAATCTAGAGGAAAAAAACAATGCAGAATCGTTAGGAAATAAAATGTTTGATTTTACATTTATATGCTGCTGCTAATTTGGTTTGATATTTAAGCTGATATTTTGGCTGACGGCATGGCCATAGCATTTAAATTGAAAATATTGTATAAAATTTGGAAATTAATGTAAATGAATTACTTACTTACTTCCTTTTAGCAAATATAAATAAAGCTAGTACATATTTGCAAAAGTCCGTCCGTTAATCTGTCGACTGGCATAAAAGTTTTAGAAAATACAAAAAACAGTTTGATTTTAATGCGTTCCGATGAAAAATTTAATGAGTAGGTATGTATGTATGTTCAATTAACCGAGCGTATTGTTAGTTTCCTAGAAATACCAAATATGTTTCCTGAAGCTTCATCATTGCGATCTCAACGGAGAAAAAGACTGTATGCTGATGAATGTCCTGAAACTATATTAGGCTCGAAACAAAGATTTAAAGTAGATTTTTTTTCAAAATACTTGATCAAGGTTTGAACAGCTTGATAGTATCAATTTTTCATATTTAAGTAACATAAGCGAATGTTTAAGAAATAGAAATGTACTGTACGTGCTTCATGCCTTAATTTGAAGAATGTTTTAACATTAGGTAGTTTTGAAGATTTAGATGGAGAAGAATTGTTTCAAGAGTTAACCGTAATATCCCCGCTTGTTACACCACAAAGCTCAAGTTAAGATGTGTTAAATTTTATTTTTAGTTCAAACCTTGAAGATTTTGCTCCGAATTTAGTAATTGCTCTCCAAATCCTTAATACAATTCCAGTCACGGTAGCTTCAGGAGAACGTAGTTTTTCTAAACTTAAAATTATTAAAAATTATCTTAGGACAACCATGACTCAAGAGAGATTGGTAGGCTTATCTATAATGTCCATTGAAAAGGAATTATTAAATTCTTTAGACTTTGATGATCTTATTTCTGAATTAGCAAAATGTAAGGCCAGAAAAATAAGTTTCCAAGTTTAAACGGAGAGAGTACGATAACTCAGGCGACAAAGTTTAATGACGGATTTGTATAGAACAGTTAAAAACAAGCATTTTTTACTATGGGGGGGGTTGTTCTATCTCCCCCCGTTTAGGCGGTAGGGGCAATTTAAAAAAATATGTACGTTAAATTAAAAAAAATAATTAAAACATAACGGTAATACTCACAATTAAGTATTATACATTTTTTTAAAGCCAACACTTTTGTCTATTAGCTTTTTTTAAATCAAGTCAAAACTATGCAAAGTTTTTGAAAAAAATTGTTTTAAACTCAAAATTTGGACAAAAAAAGTTGAAAATAAGGTTTAAAGTGTAATTTTTCAAAACCTTAAGATTATCTACTACTGCTTTTTTTAGAATTCATTGCTCTTATTTGTTTTTGTTCAAAAACTGAAAACTAGATGATTTTATGTCTTCTAGTTCTTGAGAAAATTGAAAATTACCAAAAAAAATCTTTTAATTAAATTATTTTTTCCTTGACTATTTATGTAGTCTTATTTTGATAGTAATAATCGAATATGGATTAAGATATACCAAGGATAAATTCATTTTTCTTAAATCTAGCTTATTTAAATGCAAAAGAAACTTTGCATGAGCCCCATCTTGCACCCACCGCACCTTTCACCCTCTCCACCTTGCACCCAATCCTCCTCGCACCCTCCCCAAATCCTATAGTGTGCCCAAGTAGGAGGGTCGCACACCTCGGTGTCGCATACACCCAAACTCGCACTCACCCCATTGTTGCATACACCCAAACTCACACCTACTATTATTACTATCAAAAAAAGACCATTTATTATTATTATTAATACATTCTTTATTTCTCGATAGTTTTTTTACATTTTGTTGATATAAGAATTGTAAAGCTTGACAAAAATTTTGCCGTCTGCCTAATTGACTTATTTCGAGTTTTTAGTAAAAAGAAAAAAAAAAGGTTTTAAAGTTATAAACACATATAAAAATTAATTTAACATTTACCAAAATATATATATAAGTATTAAATTATAATATCAGATTTAATAAATTTTAAATATGTAAATACAAAAAAAAAAAAAAGAACATGTTTTAACAGAAAAAGAGATTTACATTCTATTTAATCATCATTATTTTAAAAAAAAGACCACTCAAGCAAAAAAAATAATTAAATTAAAATAGTAGTTGTGGTTATTTTCAATTTTCTCAAAAACTAAAAGACATAAAATCATCTAGTTTTCAGTTTTTGATCAAAAACAAATAAGAGCAATAAATTCTTAAATAAAAACAATAGTAGATAATCTTAGAGTATTGAAAAATTGCACTTTAATCCTTTTTTAACTTTTTTTACTCAAAATTTGAGTTTAAAATTAAGTTTTTCAAATACTACGCATAGTTTTGACTTGATTTAAAAACTGACTAATAGACAGAATGTTGGCTTTAAAATAATGTATATTACTTAATTATAAGTATTACCGTTATTTTGTAAGTATTTTTTTCCATTTTAAGAAATAATTTTTTTAAATTGCCACTCCTGCCTAAACGGGGGGAGATAGACCCCCCTCCTATAGTAAAAAATGCTTGTTTTTAAATGTTCTTAAAAAATCCGTTATAATATCTAGTCGCCTGAGTTATCGTACTCTTGCCATTTAAACGTTTCCCCTCCGCTCATTTCTTCGCTGCGTTTTAGTTTATGGTTTAGGCCTACTGGGGATACCTCAATACAAAAAACGCATTGAAAGTCTATCTCCTGGGTAATGTGGGAAAGGCTTATGCTTGTGTATCAGTTTATGTGTTAAAATATAAAAAAGGGGGGCTTTCTACAAATCTTGCACAGGGCACAAGTTTGGTTGGGGCCGGCCCTGGATACAAAGTACCGTTTATGCACAAATTGCGAAAAATTGATGTTATTGACATTTGATAATTTTTTCAAACCGCTATGATCTACAAAGTCTAGCTATAAAACTTTGTTATAGCATTTATCGTAAAAATTTTCGACAAATAACCTTAATAACTTTTTATGGTGACTTGAATATATATGATATGTGAATTATTCCTAGGTTTGATGGGTTTTATATCTATTTTGACTGGGCTAATGAGTTAAGGGAGAATCAAGACACATTTAAATCTTACCAAGCCAATGTATAAGCCAATGAGTCCATGTTCACTTTAGAATTTTAGATAATACATATGTATGTACATACCTGAAAAAAAAACATAAAATACTTGTTTAAATGGTTGCTTTTCTTGAAGAATATATTAAAGAAAGTTCTTGAATTACTTTTATTATTATTATAATTATAATATTAGTGTGTATCATTTAAAATAATTTATTTCAATTTAAGGAGAACGTAATACATACATTATCTACTAAAAAAAGAAGTTTCAATTGAACGAACGTAACATAAATTTATTTTACTTTAATGAACATTTAAATTTTCTACTATTTCTTTACTGTTAAAAAATGTATGGGCAATAAATGTGGAAAAAAGCTTTTATATAATAGGATAATTAATGTTCTATATGACTATACCATCAAACAAATCATTCACGCAAATAATATACACACGCGAACACACGGTGAGGGACACTCCTCTACTCCATTGTGGAAACTAAATGACATTATCTAACGGATCGAATGAGACCTTTCCGACTTACTCACACTCAGCCTAACGTCGAGAAAAAGCCATCTATTTTGATGGCTATGGAGAATTCACCCTGCTCTAAAAATGTTGAAAACTATTTCACCGAACTTTTCAATGTTAAAAAGGCATGAGGCAAGGAATTGCGCTGTAATGTGATTTCTTTAATATCGTCTTTGAATGAATAGTGCAGAGCTCCCACGTAAACACTAGAGGCATTTTCTTTTAAAAGTCTGTCCAATTACTAGCATTATGCTGATGTCATTGACATAATCGGGAAAACTCAGTTTGATGTCCTTTTGTAAGTATTGAGACAAAGGCTACAAAAATGGCTTAAACTGTTGTTCAGGGCCAGAAAATAATACCAGCGCTGAGACCAAACGAAGAATTACTCTTACTCGCTGTTTATTTGGGCTAAGAAAACAATTGCGTAGTATTGCCCTTTCTCGAGCAACTAAAGTGTCACTATTTAAGATGAAAGCACCTTAAGTTGTTTCGAGAGAAAATTACTTCATGTGTATGACGCCGTATGCATACTCGTAGAAGGTGAGTGGAGGAGAAAATGGAACGACGAGCTGTACGGGGGCTGTACAGCGACGTAGATTTATCCAGAAGGATAAAAGTCCAACGCCTGAGATAGCCGGGTGAATTAGAGCACATGCAAACCAATGCTTCGGGCTGAAAGTCTTCGAATTCAGGGTCACTGGAATGCGCATTAGAGGAAGGCCGCGTACACAAAAACTTCTTGGAAGCTTGAACAAAATTGGTATCAGAGGATGTTTATCAGACTGGCTCAAAAGCTATCTTACTGATAGGTCGATTAAGGTTAAGGTAACATCAAATTTGAGTGAAGAAAAACCTACCGTATATGGCGTTCCACAAGGCTCAAAACTGGGACCGATTTTGTTCATACTTTATACTATGGGGATGGTGCCCTGATGTCAGAAAAGTGTGTCCAAGACGTTTTACTTTCAGCCTTCCCCTTGCCAAACGGCCGCCAAAATGAGCGAAAATCAATTTTTGGGTCGAAATGATAACCACATGAATGATACATCAAAAAATCAGAAAAATTCTCCTGATTGTAAAAATGTGTGTCCAAGACGTTTTACTTTCAGCCTTCCCCTTGCCAGACGCATTTTTACACTTCTTAAAAGAATTTTTCAACTTAAATCCTTAATAACTGTTTTCCTATTAACCATAACCAAAACAATCATATACCAAAATGTCAGACGAATTCCTGTGATTCTAAAAATGTGTGTCCAAGACGGTTTTCTTTCAGCCTTCCCCTTGCCAGACGCATTTTAACACTTTTTATAAAATTGATCAACTTAAATCCTTTAATAACTTTTTTCCTATTTTCCAGTAAAGCTGTGAAACGCGGGAAGTGCAGCACAAAGCGTCGGACCCAAACTAAGATACATTTCCTTTATGTGTAAATACCTTAACAATATAAAGATAGATTTATTATGTCTTTTTTAATGTTTATTTTATACATTCATACCTTAATGAGTTTTTAGAAATATTTCCTATTTTCAGCCATACTTCAGCCTTATTTTTCAAGTAAGGAAGAGAATTGAGAGCTACAATTAGCACAGCGGTATCTACCGTTTTTATGACCACTGACATGTTCGATGGAAGAAAGGCCAAATGGAGCATCATCCGGGTATCAGATTCTTCTTGTAAACTGTCCAGCTCTATGACCTCTTCTCGAATAATTTTTTCATTTGCAGCGCTGAACACAAAGCATTTCGTTTCAAATGAAACATAGAGTTTCTTGTCGTCGATAACATTGTGGTATTCGTCATCACTCCATTCTTCAACTAACCATTCATTCAATCTTTTCTTGAAGGAACTATTCCTCAGACTTTTAATGAAGTTTTCTGGGCGCTTACCATTTTTATTGAACGCTGAATAAACTATTTGATCATCTGAATTATTTCGTCTATCCCGTTCAATATCCTTAATACGAGTAGAAGGAGAAATAATTCGGTCGAAGACAAGATGTATTTCTTTTGCATTCATCCTACAGATTTTTTTTAATACGTGTAAGGCAATTTCGACATACGACGCAGGCACTTCTCCTAAAGTATGAAGCACAAAGAATCCATCCACAACTATAACATCAATTTGAGTTGGAGCAATGCTAACTGTAGTTTTCTCGAGGTGTCTTAGAAAAGCTGAGCTGAGAATCAGGGGAATTTGTCTGATATTATGGTATATGATTCTTTTGGTTATGGTTAACAGGAAAAAAGTTATTAAGGATTTAAGTTGAAAAATTCTTTTAAGAAGTGTTAAAATGCGTCTGGCAAGGGGAAGGCTGAAAGTAAAACGTCTTGGACACACATTTTTAGAATCAGGGGAATTTGTCTGATATTTTGGTATATGATTGTTTTGGTTATGGTTAACAAGAAAAAAGTTATTAAAGGATTTAAGTTGAAAAATTCTTTTAAAAAGTGTTAAAATGCGTCTGGCAAGGGGAAGGCTGAAAGTAAAACGTCTTGGACACACATTTTTACAATCAGGAGAATGAATTTTTTTGATTTTTTGATGTATCATTCATGTGGTTATCATTTCGACCCAAAAAGTTGATTTTCGCGCATTTTGGCGGCCGTCTGGCCAGGGGAAGGCTGAAAGCAAAACGTCTTGGAAACACTTTTTTGACATCAGGCACCATCCCCTTTTGTTTATATATCCATTTAAGTGGTTATCACTTCGACCCCAAAATCGAAAAAATGACCATTTTCGAACGCCCACCTCCGCCCCCGGCTGAAAAAAAAACTTGCCAGACGGTTGAATTTGGCATAATGTTGCGTATATCTACACATACATCTATATATATTTTGGTTATCACCCCACTCCCAAAATTTGCTGCCGGCTCTTAGACTACCAACATCGTCTGATTAAACTCATTAAACCTTCTTATGCACACTTCAAAGTTCTAGATGTAAACGCAATATATCGTATGACTACTTTACAACATTATATGGATGACCAAAGATTCCTACAGCCAATAAGACATAATCTAAATACTAGAAGAAGAGCACTTGGAATGCTTAAAATCCCGTCAACTTTCAACTTATATGGGAACAGAGAGCTCAGATACATTGCTCCAAAAATAATAAATGAATTACCACAGAATCTAAAAAGTATAAGAAATTTTAAGAAACGAAAGAAAGAAATTAAAAACATCTGTTAAAATTGTATTTTGTTCTATAAGTCAAATAAGTAATGCTAAATACCTAATAGATTATGTAAAGTTTATTATTCTCAAAATAAAATTTCAATTGCATCATGAATTCAATCACTATGTAAAATAAAATAATAACTATTGTTTATAACCGCCTGCAGATAAGCACTTTGCTTTGTGGGTAAACTATTATAAATCTTGAATATTTGTGAAAATAAAGAAACCTTTGAATTGAATTGAAAGTGAAAAGTGACCTCACCTTACTTGGAGTGCGTAACTGGAGGCATCTAGTTTCTTCAGCGACGAAGAACACTTCTCACTCGGTGGGTATGTTAATAAACAAAATTGTCGTATTTTGGGTTCTGAGAATCCTCACCTCCGGAGGTGTGATTGGACCTTACTTCTTGGCTTGGAAAACGACGATGGAACGACTGTCACTCTCAATTCGGAGCGTTATTGTCATATGATAACCGACTTTTTTGTCTGCTATTGAAGAATACGACTTGGATAATAATTTGTGGTTTCAACAAGACGGTGCCACATGCCACACAACTCGAGCGAATATGGCTTTATTGACATTTAAAGACATTTTTTGGCTGCGTAATTTTTCGTCGTGGCGGTATCAACTGGCCAGCAAGATCATGCGATTTTACACCGCTGGACTTTTTTTGTAGTGCTACGCGAAAGACCGTGTTTATGCACATAAGCCTTTAACTCTTGAGCACTTAAAAACCACCATCGTCAAGTTATGGCTGAGATACCGCCCAATATGTGTCAAAAAATTACCGCAAAAGAATCAATGCTTGCAACAATTAGCGTGGTGGTCATTTAAAGGCATGTAGTATTTCAACATAATGTCAACATAATATTTAAACTTTATGATAAAAAAGAAATATCATGAAAAAAAATATTTTGTATGTATTTTATTTACGTTTACTTTTGAAACCGCAAAATGGATACCCTGTATTATTATGACTTGGTCTTTGTAGAAAGCAACTGCTAACTTAACTTCATTATAATTTTCAAAATTATCTATTCATTTTAGTTCTTTTGCTCCTAAAATATATCTTGTAGGAACACATTTAAAGATAATGATATTTTCCGTGAGCAGTTTTCAAACTTTTAACTATTCAACTTTTCAAACTTTCAACCATTTGACTATAAAGTTTGAAAAGTTGATTGGTTGAGTAGTCGAAAGGTTGAAAGTTTGAAAAGTCGAATGTTGATTAGTCGAATGGTTGAATAGTCGAATGGTTGAATAGTCGAATAGTTAAAAAGTTGAATGGTTCAAAAAGTGGACCCAAACTGAACATTTTCGACGATTCAACTTTTCAATTATTCGACTATAAAGTTTGAAAAGTTGAATGGTTGAATAGTCGAATGGTTGAAAGTTTGAAAAGTTAAATAGTCAAACGGTTGAAAGTTTAAAATTTAAATAGTCGAATGGTTGAATAGTCGAGTGGTTGAAAAATTTAATGGTTCAAAAAGCCGACCCAAACTGAACATTTTCGACCTAAAACTTGGTCGACTCAAACAAAACGAACTTATCAAGACCAAGTTCTTGGGTCGAGTTTTTCAACCATGCCAGTTGCTAGCAACAAACTTTCAACTATTCAATTTTTTTTCAAACTTTTAACCATTCAACTTTTCCAACTTTCGAACATTCAAACTTTCAACCATTCGACTATTCTACCATTTGACCATTCAACTTTCAACCATTCGACTATAAAGTTTGAAGTTGAATATATATAAACTTTCAAAAGTTAAATAGTCGAATGGTTGAAAGTTTATAAAGTTGGATAGTCGAATGGTTGAAAGTTTTAAAAGTTGAATGGTTCAAAAAGTCGACCCAAACTGAACATTTTCGACCTAAGACTTGGTCGTCTCAAACAAAACAAACTTTTCAAGACCAAGTTCTTGGGTCGAGTTTTTCAACCATGCCCGATTGCCAGCAACAAACTTTGAAACTTTGGTTGAGTCTTAAAAGTTGAATAGTTGAAAATTTAAAAATTTGAATGGTCGAATATTCTAATTGTTGAAAGTTTAAAAATTTAAATGGTTGAAAGTTTGGAAAAATTGGCATGGTTGAAACAGACTTGAACTGAAAATTCAACTTTTCAAACATTCAATTATTCAACTATTCGACTTTTCGGCTCTTTAAACTTAATTGTTCTAGTTTGAGTTTGTAGTCTGTAGTTTGTAGTTTTTAGTTTTTAGTTTTTAGTTTTTAGTTTGTAGTTTGTAGTTTGTAGTTTTTAGTTTGTAGTTTGTAGTTTTTAGTTTGTAGTTTTTAGTTTTTAGTTTTTAGTTTTTAGTTTGTAGTTTATAGTTTGTATTTGTAATAAATTGAAGTTTCAACTCCTCGGTTGAATAAAGAATAAGTTCACCAACTTTTAAACATTACATGAAATTGAACACGTGCATCGATCATGTCGCATCTAACAAATTAAATTAATTTCTCTTTTTACATTTAGAGCAACAATGATTTTTATAAGATGAAATTATTTTGAAGCGAATATCTTAAAAAAAGATATTCAAGTCAAAAATCAATTATAATAATAATAACCTACTTTCAGTAGTGTTTTTTAAGGTTTTTATTTTTTTAAGAAAAACTGTTAATTCGATTTTTCTCAAATTTTTCCAGATGTTTAAAACGTTACATAAAATTATTTTGGAAATAAGATCATTTTTGTTCATAAAATACTCGAGGTGATAATTATTCTTTTCAGTTTTTTTGATTTATACACCGTTGATTTTTTGTTTTTAAATTATATCAGTTCGTCGCAAATGCAACGCTGCCAGTCAGTATTATGACTCCGCCTGTATTTGAGCGAGTGATTCTATGGGACCAATCTTTTTTCGAACTCGTACTGGCGAGAGTCCTAAGAGATCTCAACACACATAAATCCACTAGTCCGGATGGTATCTCCACTATTGCTCTGAAGAACGACTGCGTAAGCTTTTCCACTTGTGATCTCATGGTTCACCTCACCAAACAGTGGAGCAAATCTTACATCGTTTTGGTAGAAAGTATGATTTTTGCCCTTGATATTTCAAAAGCATTTCATAAGGTTTGACATCAGGATCTCTTATCGAAAATGCGTGCCTTTGATTTTCATGAATTACTTCTTCATTGGATAAGTAATTACCCTTAGGATCATTCATTAGTAGTATTGGTTTAAATGTGAAAACTACAAACTAAATGCTGGTGTGCTTGAGGGATCTGATTTATTTCCAACACTATTTCTCCTGTCTGCAACTTCTAATCCCATACATTGTTTCGTTGACTATAGTACCTACTCTTAGCTTTTCATATTCCTTTAAGACTCATATCCCGCTTCTTTGGATGTGGAACTGTAACAAAAAATATGACGAGCTTATTAAATTCTTCCTAAACAGGGGAACAAAAAACCGTGTGGAATTTAATGCCTCCAAAATCCAATGATGTCTTGTAATGTGAAAGCGAGATATACCCCCCTTGCTATTATTCATGGATGGCACTTGTATCATCGAAACTGAAATTTTTGTCTGATCTAGCTGTTAACTACAAGTATAACTCCCATCTATGGGCTGGTGCTCCTACAACTTATTTTAGCCTCTTGAACTTTATTGAACGTAGAGCATTTAAATTGATTAGCGATAATATCACCATTGGTGTAGTTGCTTCGGTTAAACATAGTAAAACGTCATAAAGTTTCTTGTCCTCCTCTTTTGTCGTTATTTAAACCTAGAGAAATAGCCAGTTGCATTCCTCGCCTCAAACAGTTCAACGGTAATACTCGCGCTTCTGGGAATCAGTTGCATTCCTTGTCTTAAACAGTTAAACCGTAATACTCGCGCTTCTGGGAATGTTCCACAGTATACCCTCGAGCCCAACTTCAGTCGTACTGTCAAGTACTACGCGAATGTAGAATGGCTTACCAAACTCTGCCTTTTCTATTCATTGAAATATTCAGGAATTCAAAGCCAATGTGCACCGACACCTTTCAAACCCACTTTTTTAAAATAAATTTGTATTTATTTATTCTTAAAACAATCTTAAATCTGAACAAAAATTCATACAACTAGCTTAATTAACCACAACTTACAATTATGTTACTAACCCTATACGAACACTCTAAGTTAAACTATAATACTTAATACTAATGCCTTTTTATTAGAAAATTAAAAAAAAATTGATTTCTAATAAACTTAAATACTACATAAAATTAGGTCCTTAAAATAAAACTCAAAACTAACTAAAACGACATATTCTACCCAAAAACTACTTAAAACTAGAACAACCACAGCAGCAGATCTAACTATTTGTTTTGATTATTTCCTTTTCATTTTTGCTCGTGTTTTTTTCATTTTCATTTTTGTATGTCTTATTTCTGACTACCCACTATCAAGTGCTGGTTGAAGCCGAGCTTCATCCTATCAATTCGGTCCCGTTCGAATACAGCCCTACTGAACCTAAGGAGCCCTCTCTTGTGCCATGACGTTCCGATTGTAAGGGAGTCACCTATCCGCGGTTCTTCGTCTGACGTGGTAGACTAGCGGAACTGCCGATCTAACCTGTATCAGAACGTATCTATCTGAAAAGAGGAATGCCTCTGATGGAATGAATCCGCTCAAGTTTTTACTTTCAAAATACTCACCGTTCGGATAGAACATCGCGCAAATCATATTTTTGGTCGAGGACATAGCTTTCGCAATATGACCTAGCACGAGTTTTATCACGAAATTGTCAATTATCAATTCTGTTGATTCGAACCCCGTTGTATAGGACCTCATTGGAATAGTAATGAACGAATGGGCTGTTCGATGTAAGCCGGTACAGCGTCGTAAACACTGCCGCTCAAACACACGAAACTTCTCCATCTAGTAAGGGGCAACTATGAACCACACAGGACAACCATAAACGGAAAGCACCACTCATGAGCAAGGGTACACTTGGCAAAAAACACAAGTACTAAGCACCTTTTGGGGGAGAACTTTTTTTTACTTATTACTATATAGTATACTACTTATAAGAATTGAAATAAATTAAAATAAAATTTTAAAATTTTAATTGAATTTCACTTATTCAGTGAAACTTAACACCACTAAAAAATATACGATTATTAAAAAGTAAAAAAAAAAACAGAGCCTATTTGATCACAGCTAAAGGTTAGAACCAGTGCAACCACTTGTTGTATGTCTAGAAGAATAGTTTTTATTCGCAAACCAAGTTTCAAGGCACACTTGGCGATACTTTTTCCGATATTCATGATATCGGAGACATTTTAAAGGTTGTCTTGAGCACTGGAAAAAAGATACATAGATTTGTTTCAAAAAAAAAGTATTTGAGATACAATAGAAAAATTCCATGTTATCCTTACACCATCTTGACAAAAAATTGAACTTAAACCGCTATAACTAAATAATTAATTGTTAAACACACGTCATTAATATTATATAATTGTAAAGGTATTGTGCGCTGTTTGTTCTGACATCAGTTTGTGACAAAATTTAATATTTTGCCAGACATTACACACTTTAAAAAAATCTACGCGCAGAAAAGTGATCTAATTAATTTTTTTGTTAAAGCCGCTACATCCCACCGTTTTTATTCAAGTGTCTTCGCTAAACGATAAAAAAGTGTTAGAATGATTTGCAATATGTAACCACATTTTATTTTTCACAAAAATCTTTAGTTATAGAATAACTTGGAAAAATGTACTAGGTCAATTTGTACCCCTAAATTTGTTTGCTTCAGTCCAAAATAAGAGACGTAAGGACGTAAAAGTGAAGCTCTTCATCAAAATTATGCTTTATAGGAATTTTTTCGAAGTGAACTCGAAACAATATTTTGAAGAAAATGCTCCTAGTTAGTTAGCTATTTTGACTGGTGTATTTTCGTATCGCTACATAATAACGCTATCGCCTTTTGCTACGACTTTTTTCTCAAAATTTTGTATGTCAGAACCAAGGTTTTTATATATGTACTAGCGGACCCGACAGACGTTGTCCTGTCTACACGTCTTTAATTTGAAAATTTCAAACTTTTTTTAATAAGCTAAAACATTCTGGACTATTTTGATGAAAATTATTATTCAAATGTTATGACAATTACATGTAAATTTATTACAATTAGACTAATCGATAGCGTGTGAGTATGTGTAATGAAATCTTCAACTTGTTTTAATAAAGGTAAAAAAGCTTACACTCAAACTATTTTATTTAAAAAATATATTTTTTTATTTACAAAAACTTAATTTATCGTAATGCCATTGGATGTACAATATTTTTGGTTAAACCCTGAGGTGTATAAATAAATAAATTCGATGGTTTTCCAACTCTGGAATTTGCAACATATAATTGGCCGTGAGAAAAACATGGGTTTTCTAAATCTAAGCCACAAATTGTCATTGTTTGGCCTTGTGACTTATTTATAGTCATAGCATATGCCAAGCGGATTGGAAATTGTAAACGTTTGAATGGTATAGGCGAATCTGAAGGAATCATTGTGATCTATGGTAAAAGTACAACTTCACCTTGAAATTTTCCACTCAAAATAGTGGCTTCAAGAATGTTGCCCATGATTTTTTTTACAACTAATCGCGTGCCATTACACAATTTTGAAGCATTTAAATTTCGAAGCAAAATTATAGGTGAGCCAATTTTCAGTCGCAAATTATGTGGTGGCATTCCAGGTAAATCTACTGAATTTAGAAACTCTACAGGATAGTTGACAACTTCGTCAGGGTCAACAACAGTGTCAATCGATTTAAATGTAATTTCATCACCAGGCAATGACTGTTGTATTTTAAAATTGATGGCGTCAACATCTAAATTTTTTGCGGCTAAAATAGCTCGCTCTCGCAGCCATTCATGATTAGTATAATTATGTCTTAAATCTGGAAAGATACTTGTTATTAACTCATCTTTGGTAGCCACCATGTTGCAAAAATTCTCTGGAAGTCGAATATATTGTGTATCTTCATACAATTGGATTTTACCGTTGCCAATGTCTAACAATTGTTCAGAGAATCCTGACGCTAATGGATCATTTTGAAGTCGAACGCGCATATTAATAGTATCTAAGGCATAATTTAGTGACACTTGGCCATAGATAAGATTCTTTCAAACATGCGTTTATTTCGTCTGCATATGTCGCGCGTGGAATGACTGGTAATGTTTGTCTGAAACCACCAGACAGCAGCAGTAGAGCACCACCGAAAAGCCGAGCATTATTTTTGTTATCTTTCAGGGACCTGTCGAGAGCTTCAAGCGAATGCTTGTGGGCCATTGTACTTTCATCCCAGATAATAATTTTACATTTTCTCAAAACTTCAGCCATGCCTGAATGCTTCTTTATGTTACACATTGCTTCGGGATTTGTATGAACGTTCAAAGGTAATTTAAGTGCTGAATGCGCAGTCCGTCCACCATCAAGTAACGTTGCTGCAATGCCTGATGAAGCAATGGCCAATGCAATATGATTTTGAGATCGAATCCGCGCAAGTATCAGTGCGATAAGAAATGTTTTACCAGTGCCACCTGGAGCGTCTAAAAATATTTAATAATTTACAAATAGCAGAAAAAAAAATTAATTTACAAAACATCATCATCATCATCATCATCATCATTAATGTGTCGCAAGGTATTTCTTTAGATCTCTTCCAAACTGTGTTCTACAGCTTATCATTCTAATAGAACGAGGTAGAGAATTCCATAGTCGAATTGCGTGTACATAAAACTGACGTTCCGATACTAAAAACGAGTAGCGAACTGGAATGAGATCACACGATCTACTCGATTGTGGAAATTTAATTTTACTATATAAATATTCCGGTTGACGGGATTGCATTAGATTGTGAAGAAGGGTTAATGTGCGATATCTAAATAAGTTGTCCAACGATATACCATACATCGATTTTGAAAAATGTGATATGTGTTCATATCTTTGTATACCGTAGACATAGCGAGCTATGCTGTTGAAAGCAACATTTAGCCTTCGTTTGTGCTCATAGTCACAATTGCTAAAAACCTCGCTGCAGTAGAGCATAATAGGGACGATCAAAGCTTTAGCTAAAATCAAACGAGTTTTTAAGGGCGTGATATGATGAGTAGCCCACAACAAACGAAGACTACCATAGACCTTACCTAACGCAAGTTTTATATGACTGTTCCAGGTTAAGTTTGTATTGAAAGTAAGACCAAGGATTTTTGCAGAAGCAACAAAATCGATTACAGAATTGTTAAGATATATTTCGGGGAAATATGAGGTATCTATATTAGTTCTTGAAATCACTAAGCACTTTGATTTCTTAGGATTTAAACATAGATTGTTATTACGAGCCCAATTTACAATTTTATTCAGATCTTCATTAATTTCATGTGCACCATTCTCAACCATACCTAATGGAAAACTGTGGTACAGTTGCACATCATCTGCATACATGTGTATGGATGAGCTAAGCGACAATGAAGAAAGATCATTGATATACATTGTAAATAGCAAAGGGCCCAAAATTGAACCTTGAGGAACACCACAATGCAAAGGAAGAAAGGAAGACATTGCATCATTAGCATGAACTGCCTGAAATCTCATAGACAGATAAGACCGAATTAAATTTGTTGATGGCGCAGAAAAATTAAAGTGATTTTCAATCTTTGCGCAAAGTTTCTCGATATTCACTGTATCGAAAGCCTTCGAAAAATCTAAGAGAGTGAGAATGGTCACTTTATCATCGTCTACAGCTTGCCTGATGTTTTCCACCACCTCAATTAAAGCCGTGGTACAGCTGTGCTTCGGTCTGAAACCAGACTGATTGGATGATATCATTTTGTTATTGTTCAGAAAAGAGCGCATTTGGTTATTAATTAATTTTTCTACGGCTTTTGAAAGAAAAGGCAAAATGGCGATGGGTCGAAAATCATCACAATCACGATTTTTAGGAACAGGTATGACCTTAGCTTGTTTCCAAGCAGAGGGGAAGGTACTGGTCATAAAGATTGTGTTAACTGTGTGCGTTATGTATTTCAGAACGTAAGGTAATATGGCTTTTAAGAAAACTGGATGTATACCATCAATACCCACGGAGTTAGATTTTATGGCTAAGATGCTTTCTAAAACATCAGCCTCATCAACCGCAGAGAAATAAAAACGTGAAGGCAGTTCATTCAAAGGATAATCAGTTAAATGCGACACATTAGTACTATTTTCAAGGCCTTCTATAGTTACCGAAGTGAATTTTTTATTAAGTTCGTCACAGTTTACAGATACACATTTCTCGTTGATTTGCTTGCTCACACCAATGTCCTTAAGATTCTTCCATAGCTCATTTTTGGCAAGTGACGGATCTAATTTTGGTGCGTAAAATCGTTTTTTTGCCTCACGAATATCACTAATCACTCTATTTCTTAAAACTTTATATGCATTGTACAATTCATCGAGCCTAAATAATTTCCAACGTTTGTATGCTAGATTACGTTCCCTTATTAAAGCCTTAATATTATTGTTAAACCAAGATTGATTTTTCCTTCGAAACTGCTTTATAGTCAGGGGAACATGTAAGTCATAGAGATAGTTTATATTCGTTTGAAGAAATGATATTTGGTCATCCACAGAAAGGATACCGTATATTCGAAACCACTCAATATTATTCAGATCTATTTCTAACTGCCGTCTATCGACATTTTTAAAATCTCTAAAGCTGTAATTAGAAGGTTGATACATTGGTGAACATTTAAAGGTTAAATAAATTAAATCATGATGAGAGAAACCAGAAGCAGGTAGTTGATCATAAAAAAGAACTTTACTAAGATGACTAACAAAAAACAAGTCAAGTAGAGTGCTACTGTCCTTGGTAAAATGAGTAGGTGTTAAAGTATTTACTGGAAATAGGCCAAGAGATGCCATTTTATCCGTAAGCTCAGAGCTCTTGAGGACATTGTTATTAAAATCTCCAGCAACGATAACAGACGGTGACACATATAATAGTTCATCCAATACTGACAAGAGAGGTGATATGTCTATATTGCGATGAGGACGATACACTGACCCTAACATAATTTTATTGTTATTACACCTTATTTCAACAAATACGTATTCTATATCACTACCTGCTTGAGATTTACGTATTAATTTACAATGTAGATCATTTCGTGTGAAAATAGCAACACCCCCACCAACCCGACCAGTTCTGTCGCAGCGAAAAACATTATATCCTTCCACACAACACACAGAATCCACAGAGAACCATGTTTCACTAACGCAAACCACGTCAATCTTAGAATTTATAAATAAATACCGAAATTCATCTAATTTTGGACTCAAACTTTGCGCATTGATATGGCAGACTTTCAATCCAGTATGCTGCCCACTAAGGACTTGTATCATTGAACGCAGGGAATGATTCGAAAATTCAGCTATAGATTCTCTATTACGAACATTAGGATCAATCATTGAGTGAATTTATATAAAAATCGACAAGGACCCAAATCAGTCCTGTCAAATATAATAAGCTGTAAAACCTGATTAAAAAAGACACACAGAAACAACCAAAAGACGAAAATGATGATGACGAATATGTATAATTATAGATGCATGAGAAAGTAATGCATTTTAAAATCATTATAAGAGAGAGAGAACGATAATATTAGAATTATTAAGAAAAGAAAAAATATAATAGTGAAAAAGTAATAAGAAACTAATAAAGTAATGAAAAAGTAGAAAAAATAAAATTAAATAATTATTAAAATACTATAGAAGAGAGAGAAAAGAAAAAAATTATTCTGCAGAAGGCTTTTATCAAAATAAGTAAATAGAAAAATAAAATAATAATGTATTTATGCTGTTTACTTTGTTGCTTATTAGGGTAGGGTTGATAGATCAGCTGTTTCGGATGTCATCAAAGAGTTCGTGGCAATTAAATTCAGATAATCGGTGTTCTCTACTAAGAGTGCTTTCTCGTTTCGGCTCTTCTTTACATAAACCAATCCTCTCATAGTAAAAGCGGAAAACAATTTACCATCCTTCTTAAGTTTTAAAGCATTATTCAGTAGCGATCGGTTTTTAATAGTGAGACTTTCATGAATGAAAACGGGCTTATCAGATGAAAGACCAAGGTCGCGGACGCATAATGGTTTTTTTGTTTTAGTGCGGTGGTTGGCAATCGAGCGAAGAACAGTGCTTTTATCGCGCGGTGAAAAAAATTTGACCATTACAGGTGGATTTGTTGAAGATTTAGTTCTAAGCCGAAAAATATCGCGAATAGTAATAGTATTTATTCCAATAGTGCGGCATAAATTCTTGAAAATTTGTTTTAAATCTTCCTCTGGCAGCAAGGGAAAGCCATGAATCAGAGCATCACTCTCTGTTTCCTTATGTTGAAAACGTTCTTCCGTTTGTTCTATGCGTGTGGTAATCTGTTTAAGTTCATCATCTTGTGTTTTCAAAAGCTCCTTGAGCAAAATGTTCTCCTCTTTTATGACGTCGATCTCGCAAAGCTTTTGTTCAATTGTTTTTATTCTTTGATTGACATCATCAACGGTTCTCTTTAGCTGTGAAACGTCCGCGTTTATTTTCTCCGTAATCCTATCTTCGAATTCATTCAATTTCGCCGAAAGGAGAGTAATTATGTAATCGCTTTGTTTTTTAAGAGCTTCTTCAGACATTTCGGTTGTGTTGTTCTCAAGAGAAAAAATAAATGACGAGTGCGGTTTTGCCAATGTTTGGTCTGCCGTAAATGACTGTTTAGGCTGTTTGGAATCCGGAGATTGGTTATGTTGAACTGGAGATGTTGTTAATTCCTTTCTATTACGTTTTGGAGGCATCAAAAGGTATTATATAAATGTAATGCGAGAGAGAGCTAGATTCGGTGACTGTTGGCTACGGTAAAATTGCTGCGGTAAAGTACTTGGCAAGGGTGAGTTGTGGGTGACGACGTAGGCGGCGGTGAAACGGAGGTGAGAAAGACTTTTTGTATTTAAGAGAAAGTTTTTCTGTTCTGATTCCAACAATGTACACGATGTATATAAAAGAGCGAGTGAAATGGTATATGTTCGGTAGATATTTACAATTTAATAATTAAAATCGAAAAGTCAAAATTCGGAAAAATAAGTTTTAAGTCATGAAAGCAAGGAATGATTTAATTGTTCACAGTTAAAAATTGTCTGTTTCTTGTTAGTAAAGAAAATAATCTTGGTACGTTTAAAATAACGCTTGAAAACTCGATTTAATATGACCACTTTTTTAACACGTCCACTCAGCAACACATTATTCACATTGTTGATGATGTCTACTGCTATGGGCGATTCGGCGCTGGCATTCCAAAATGGATGAGCGGCATGTTTGAAATAAGAATACAAATATCCTTAATCATTATTAATGACTCGTTGTATATTTCGGCGGAGAATTCAATATTAAGATTTTGATTAGTAATTCTAGTCCGATGCAAAATATCCTCACTCATTGAGTCTTTATATTTGTTCCACAGAGCAGATGCATCAGACGGAAAACACGTTGTCAATATTATTGAAAATAATTGACGAATTTGTTGTGGAGATGAGCTCAGTGCTGCATCTGCAAGTGTGAGATCCCAATGGTTATCATCCTCCAATAAATGTAACTCACGACACGTATCGAAGAAAGAGTCGTATGAAGTACCATTGACTTTTCGCAAATATTGGAAGGACGTCGGTCCAGGGACGTTAACCAGTAATAAACGCAAAAAAAAAACATTCCAAAATCAACAACTACTAATAAATTAAAAATTAATTAAAAAAACATTGTCAAGCGGACAAAATTGTGAATCTAAACCATTCTCAGATCCCCTTGAACACACACAAAAAATTTCATCAAAATCGGTCCAGTCGTTTAAGAGAAGTTCAGTGACATACACACTCACAGAAGAATTATATATATTAAGATATGTATGTATGTGAGTAGTAATATGTGTATTTATAAATGTATGTAGAGGTTGAATTAAACTTTAAACCGATTAAGAACTTCACTATCACTATTAACATAGCTAAAAACTATTTTTTAACCTCTTTTTGTGAATCTTAACACCAGAAACTCATCTGAATTAGTTAAATACATTTATTTTATGTAATACATACATACTTATTTTACAAGTTTCTGTGTTTACATCGGTACTTTTTTATTTATTTTTATTTAAACTTTATTTAGCTAAAAAAAAGCTATTTAAAAATACATATTTTTATCTTAAAATCTATTTTTAACATATATTTTGGTTAGTCTTTTAAATGCTATTAAAAATAGATAATCCTTTATGCATTACCATATTCCTAGTTCTTTGGTTTCTATAGTTTAATAATTTAAAATCATTTGCATTTCTAAGTTGATAAGAATGGACTTCATTTACATATGTAAGTTAAATTTTCACATAGATAATTTGCCAGAGGTTAAACTTCATTTTATAAACAAATAACAAAACATTAAATATAATTCTTTGGTTAATACTGAGCCAATATAATTGTCGTAACATGTCTTCTATGTGCGTCAGTCTATTGCACAACAAAATTACTCTCATTCCTTTATTTTGAAGTTTTTGCAAGCGATTCATCATTGTGTTATTGCACATAAATAAGATGCTAGAACAATACTCAAAGTGAGGTTTAATAATAGTATTATAAACATTTATAGCAGTTGATTTTGAAATTCTTTTTCTGATTCTACCAAAAAAGTGAATTTTTTTTGGCAATTTTCTTACAAATATAATCAACATGAGAGTTAAAACATAAACCATTATCAATCAAGACTCCTAAGTTTTAATCTCACTTACTATTTCAATTTTTTTGATTATTTTTGCAAATACCTATCACTGTTTGATTCACCATTTAAAACCATTGCTTTTGTTTTATTGATATTAAGTTTCAATTTGTTCATATTGAAGCATCGTTGCAAATTTTTTAAATCCTTATTTATCTTTATAATGCATTCCTCAGCAGTGTCTCCTGAAGCAAAAAGAAGGGCATCATCGGCAAACAATACCAGCTTGGAAAATTCAATAACTTTTTCCATATCATTTATGTAAACTAAGAACAAAAGGACTCCAAGCAGGGATCCTTGAGGTACTCCACAATTTATATCTATAGAGTCTGAAAAATAGCTATTTATCTTAGTTTTTTGCCGTCTTTGGTATAAATATGATCGAAACCAATTTTGTTCGTTTGCCCTAATGCCATATTTCTCTAGCTTCATTAAAAGAATATCTCTATCTACTTCTTCAAAGGCTCTTTTCAGATCCAAAAAAACTGCAACAACTATTTTTTTGTCATGTATTTCAATTTTCCATTTAGTTATTATTAAATTGAGAAGAGATTCACAATTATGATTTTTCCGGAATCCTGATTGATAATGTGATATAAGATTGAATGATTCTAAGTATTTTTGCAATTGTATGTAAACTACTTTTTTAATAATCTTACTCTCTAGTGGCAACATATTAATAGGTCTAAACTCTTCTCTGTTTTTGGTGTTTTTAACTTTAGGAATTGGTACAATAGTTGATTCTTTCCAACAATCTGGAAAAATTCCTCCAAGAATTGAATTATTTATTACCTTTGTCAATAAATTCACACAGATTTCAAAAGTATCTAAATACATTCTAGTATTAGCATAGTTTGTATCTTTGTTGTTGTTCATCAATTTCATAATTTCTTTTAATTCTAGTGTGTTTATTTGTTTGAACTCAAATTTAATATAATAATAATCATCTATTTGATTTACATACTCAATATCTTGTATCTGGTTTCTAATTTCAGTTATACTTTTTACAAAAAAATTATTCAATACATTAGAAATATCAATATCATTTCTATACTCTGTATTATTATGATAAATTTCTTTTATTTATTTAGGTGTTTCCCTAAGTATTAACTGTTTAATATTTCTCCACATAGTTTGTTGATCGCTCGAACTATCAATTTTTCACCTATCGAAGTTGTTTTTTGCGGTCTCCAAGGCAGTTTTAAAACGGTTTCTTTTCATCTTATACGAATTCCAATCATTTTCATCAGCAGACAATTTCGCGATATGATATCCTAATATTTTATCGTTTTTTAATGTTCTTAAGTTTTCAGTAAGCTATTCGTTCTGATTTTGCTCAATGGTTATAGTTTTCATAAATATTTGCAATACACTTATGAAATTTTCACTAAATTTGCCAGCAAGTGAATTTACTTCAACATTATCTTGTTCAAAATAAAAGTTTTAGTTTGCAATTCATTCAAAAATTGTTCACTGTCATATTTTAAAAATGTTATTGATTTAGGTTCTAGTGATATCGGAAAGAACTTTGATTTTTACTAAAATGATTTCATGATCACTGATTTTCAATTCACTCACCGTATTTGCTTTTATATTTGTCTTGTCGTTTACAATTACATAATCGATTATAGATCTTGAATTCTTTGTGATTCTGGTGGGTTCAAAAACCATCTGATGAAGCGCATTGTCTTTAAATACTCTCGAAAATCAATGATTTTCTGCCTCTGTACGAAGCAAGCCCCAACGAGACCAGCAAGAAACTCATGTTTCTTGACTTCTGCATCAAAATATGTACAAAAACATAAATAAACTCAATGTTATTTCATATAACATTAGCTCTATAATCTCAAATCCTAAACGGATAGCCTTTGAGAAATTTCTTGAAAAAAACAAACCTGACGCCGTATTGCTCTCCGAGACTAGATTAGCCTCAAGGCATCGGCCATTCTTCAAAAAATATTCCCTATTCCGAATGGATAAAGATACTTCGACTAAAACTGGCACTGCCATTTTAGTTAACTCATCCTTTCACTGTCGTAAAGTCATCCTTCCCGGTTTAACCACCTTCGAAGTGACTTGCGTAGTCCTCACTTTGGACAACAATGAGAGCATTCTCCTTGTGTCCCTCTACAATAGATGTCACGCGTCCCAAACGGGCATTAAGCATGACCTAAATCTACTCAACGCATTCTTCCAAAACCATTCTAAATTTATAATCGGCGGCGATTTTAATGCCCGCCACCAACTATGGCTCGATTCTCTAAACAACAGTCAAGGAGCAGCTATTTCAGAGTGGCTCACCTCTAACTCCCACACTCACTCCTTTGAGATAATATATCAACCAACTCCAACATTCCCTCGTACGCCTTTGACTCTCGATTTTTTCATTTGTTCACCCAACATCATTTGTAGGATTCCCTCATTTGAGAATTTCGCTTGCACAGCTATTGATTCAGACTCTGATCATCTAGCTGTCAAGCTTATTATCCGCCCCCTGTCCGAAAATAATATACTAACTACCACAGCTCCAGATTTTATCAATCTCAGCAGAATTAACTGGGATATTTTCCAAGGTTCCTTAACGGACAAATTGAAAAATCAATCCCCCAGTTCATCCTCCAATTTAGACAACATAGAAATCGATTCTGGTATCAATTTCTTAGAAAATTGCATAACAGACACTCTTGCTGAACAAGCACAACCCCGAGTTTCCTACTCAAAATACAAAGACCTTCCCGAACACATATCTAATATGTATAAATATCGGCAAAAACTTAGGAAAATTCTTCAAAGAATATTTCATCGTACTTTGAGTACACACGGAAATGAATATCAAAGTGTTCTTTCCCAATTAAAATGCCTAAACACACTTATAAATCAAAGTACAAATTCATTTATTGATTCACAATTTAGGAAAAGACTCAACGTCATTAAACTAGGTCCCGATACGTTGAAGCAAATAAATAAAATAGTAGGAAAGAAATTTCCTCTAAATGGTGAACTACAACTCGATGGCACTTCCCTATCGTGTGACAGTGAAAAGGTAACTGCCTTTTCTAACAAATTTGAAAACAATTTCACTCCCAACCTTCCCGTTCACCTGCCCGACTTCCTGGCTAACGTCAACAGTGAGGTTTCGAGACTTACTTCTCAATCACCTGAACCCCTCACAACGTTCTCTGAGGATAACTCGTCAGTCTTCACGACTATTGACGACTCCTTTACCAATCCACTTGATCTCTTCGAGATAATCCAATGTGGAAGCGCCAAGAAATCGTCTGGACCTGATAAAATTTCCAATTTTGTCATAAAAAGACTTCCGTCCATTGCACTTATTTTCCTCACAATAATTCTTAATAACTGCATCAACAACACTTATTTCCCCGACAAATGGAAAATAACAAAAATATTCCCAATCCCCAAAAAGCCAGGAGCAAGTAGTGTGAATGACTTTCGCCCTATATCCTTGCTTCCTAATCTCAGCAAACTTCTCGAACTGCTGATCCTCAGAAAACTTCGCTCACTAAGCCAGTCACTGGGTCTAGTGCAGCATAATCAGTTCGGCTTCAAAGCCAAACATTCCACTTTCAATGCATTGTTGAAGCTTCACGCTGACACAACTTTTGGTCTTAACAAAGACCAAACGACAATAGCCTGCTTGCTTGATATTAACAAAGCATTTGATTCCGTTTGGAAAGAAGGTCTGGTCTGCTCAAGGATCGGTCCTTGGACCTGACTTGTTCAACCTCTACACCTACGATAAGCCGATCAATATTCCACATACAACGACACTTCTATTCGCTGACGACTCAGTAACGTACAGTACCTCTAGAAGTCCTCAATTAGCTCTCCGTAGAATCAAAGAGCACATTTTTAGTCTCTGGGAGTATAACCTCCAATGGGGAATTAAGATCAACCCATTGGAATCCATTTCTCTGAGATTTAAATTCAATCAACACGCCAAATACACCCTTCGAAAGGCAAACGGTGGCTTTTTTCTCTTACGCCCCCTCTTACGCAAAAGAGGTGGTCTTCAAACCCGGACGAAGCTCTTGCTTTACAAGCAACTTATTTGTCCTATTCTAACCTACTGTTTCCCTATATGGTATACAATAAGTCCCACCTACATGAAGAAGATTCAAGTTTTTGAACGTAAGGTTCTCCGAGCTTGCACTTCTCTCTACAGGAAACCTAATTCCGTGCGCTTTTATAGCAATACGCGTCTTTACGAAGCTGCTGGCATCGTGCCAATTGATGTATACCTCCACCACCTTAGCACTAAAATGCTAAGGAAAATACCAACCCATCCCAACCCTCTTGTTAATTCAATTACAGACAACTCAACACCATACGACCGATATCTAGATGTGCTGTCCATAATGGATGCCCGCTTGGAATATCGACAAATGAAAGCTTCGGCACCTTTTACGTAACCGCCGGCCCACGGCACAACAGAGGCTGAAGCTATCAGAGAAGCCGGGAATCCCTCCCCGGATCCGTTCCCTAATCCTACCCAACAACAACTGACAAGGACGCATGGTACTGCTCACACCATCCGCTAATAATTATCACTAAAAACTTATCAAACTTATAATGTTAGTCTCGGACAGAATATTTCAAAATATACTTTAAAATTTAACTAATTACCTAAGCAGAGCCCCTTCTGTGCTCGCAAATTATTATAAATTTCATAGCTCGTTTCTCAAAAATTGTACAAAATAACCTTAATTATCTTTGAGCTTTTAATAAACAACGCAGCGGAAAAATTGTCTTTAAATAAACTACTTATTTGTTTTTTGAATGAATTATTTTTAAACCAGTCTATGTTAACATCTCCCATTATTATTAAATTTGAATTATGAGCAAAGTTGGAACTATCAACCCAATTTTCGGTATATACCAGCAAGTACAAACATTAAATTTTTGTGTGACACTTTTATCAAAAAGCACCATATTTGCTTTCCAATAACAATATTTTGCAACACTTCATAGTTCCAACCATCTTTAATGTAAAAAACAATACCACCTGTATATGTAGATATGGATTCGCATCTCACTACACTATAATTTTGAACTTCAATTTCTTTATTTTCATTTGCACTTGTTATATGGGTTTCGGTCAGACATATGAATTCAAAATTATTCTCGTTTATAATGGTTTCAAGCTCACTGAAGTTCAATCCCTGAATATTTAGACACAAACATTTAATTTCTGATAATTTAACAACACAAAGTTAAACTATTGCAATAACGTATTTTCAAATTTACAAAATTATAACATTAAAATGCCAAGAAACACAAGCAATCACAAAAGGTAGTAAAATATACATATACATACATGAATAAGTAATACTGCCGCCCCAAGTTTGTTTCGGAAGTGTTATGAAAGGAAAATAATAAACTAAAATAAAAAGGGGAAGAACTTGAGCTTTTGTGCATTCGAGAGTTACAGCTTTGCTAGTGTAGGTAAGTAGAGGTTCGTAAACAATAGATACGAAAATCCCCGAAAATCAAATCGCGTAAAGGAAAACAGCACTTTGTTCAGGGTTTTAACAAGCGCTTACAGCTTAAACCATCCCTCGAATACAATAGAGCATTTCACGTGCTATAACCTTTTTAAATCCCAGGAAAAAAACCATTTTTTAAAATGCTGCTAAACCTGTGCTTACAAATGAATTCTTGACTTCGTTCGCTGTTTAAAGACTTTTTATCTGTCAACTTCGTTCAAGAGTAATTTGTCGAAACTTGTTAATCACCAATAATTTCGTTTGACCAATTTTGGTAA
>OV049924.1:219133946-219369921 GCA_920104205.1 Eupeodes latifasciatus
TAATAATAATAATAATAATAATAATAATAATAATAATAATAATAATAATAATAATAATAATAATAATAATAATAATAATAATAATAATAATAATAATAATAATAATAATAATAATAATAATAATAATAATAATAATAATGATAATAATAATAATAATAATAATAATAATAATAATAATAATAATAATAATAATAATAATAATAATAATAATAATAATAATAATAATAATAATAATAATAATAATAATAATAATAATAATAATAATAATAATAAAATTACATCATCACTAGGGCAACCAAAAATATGTTCGAACATATTTTTTGTTAACATCACTATCAACACGAGACTGTGATAGAAATGCGTTTCATTGAAATCTCCGTCTTTTAAACGTCATCTGTTAGGGCATATTTTTGCATATTTCACTGAAAATGCATTTTTTTGCATTTTTGCTTTCAAAAGGCATATTATTGAATATTGTTCCTTTTTTTGTAAAGGCAAGCAATAAAAACAAAGCATTAATAAGAACAAAAAGACGAAACAAAAAATCAGAAAAAAAATTAAAGCAGCATCTACAGTGAAAACTTTTAGAAACATAGAACCTGGACTGGGACTTTCTCCACAACCAATCATAACGCGATGGGGGACATGGCTTGAAGCGGTGAACTACTACGCCAAGCATTTTGAAAAGATTGTTCGAATTTTTGATGCTTTTGACAACAAGGAAGCTGCATCAGTAAAAATTTATAAAGATCTTCAAGTCGACTTAATTTTTTTGGCATCAAGCTATGAGTTTCTAGTAACATCAATTTCAAAACTTGAATCACGTGGTTTATCGCCCAATTCCAGCACACAAATTATAAGTGATGAGGTGAAGACAATCTACAGCATTAACAGTAAGGCTGCGAAATCAGTGAAGAAAAAAATAGAAAATGTAATGGAAAAAAATGCTGGCTTTGAAAAACTAAAAATAATTGCAATGGCTTTGTCAGGAGAGACATCCATAGCAGTTGAAGACTATACAATTGCTGAAGTTTTAGCATTCAAATACGCTCCGATCACTTCTGTTGACGTTGAACGGAGCTTTTCAATGTATAAAAGTGTTTTTCGATCAAACAGACAAAGCTCCCTTTTCAAAAATTTGAGTGAAATGTTATTAACTGCTATAAAAATTTGCAATAAATTTTCTTATTGATCGCCGACATTAAAAAATGTATTTTATTCAAAAATGAATTTGCTTTGTTAACTTTGTTTTTTTTTTTTTCTTAAATAATATATGTATGTGTGCGAAGTAGAACTATTCGCCATTAAACACATTTTTTAGATGTTTTATTTATCTTTAAAAAGTTGGAGTGAAGAAAAAGAGTTTTAGTTTTTCTTTTTTTGATTGGTATTGTTTTTATTAATTAATTTCCTAAAGCAAATAACGCTTCTTTTAAACATCTTTTACATTTATTGAGCATATTTTGAGGGCATATACTTGATTTTTAAGGGTATATTATAAGCGTTTAAAACTATTTTTTTAGGACATATTTTTGGTTGCCCTAATCATCACATACAGCACCTATGTATACCAAAGACACTCTATATAGTGTATTTGCCTATACAAAATTTGATGTTTCCTTCGTAGTAAACATTACCCGTGTTTTGTTGGAAAATCTATCCATAGTATAGTAGGATTGTACACGAATAACAAAAACAATATCCATAGTATGAATAACACCGATAAAAGTTAGAGTAGAATCTTACTATGGATGGGTTTTTGACATTTATACGAGTCTCGAATGGATCTTATGTGATTTTGTTCTCAAATGTTGGTACGATTGATATTGCATTTGTATCTCGATGGCTGTGTTCGTTGAGTAGTTTTGTATTTGGAATCATGTGTGTTTTCCATTGGGGAAAAAATCAATATAAATAATTGTGTTTTTTCATTGACCTAAAGCCCGTCATCAATATTCTCATCACTTTGGAAAAGGTCACTTCCACCAACAACGAAAAAATCAATCTATTACTGTTGATATTATTTAGTTTTGTTAGTGAAAATGGACTAACTGGGCTTATTTTGCAAGAGAAAACAATAGAAAAGATAACTAAGTTTTGCTATGTTTCCACCAAAGGTTTATCTCAGTTTAGATTATATAAATCTTTTTGGTGTTTCCACCGCAAAAGATTTAAAAATGATTAAGTTTGACAGCACTTTCTGAAATGCAAATGGTATTTCGATGTTTCTTATGAAGTGCAAGTGAGATAGTTTGATTTGTTTTAAACAATGAAAAACTGAATAGTTCAGCACCATATAAGAATATGCTACCTACTCCATGTGCAATTTTTTTTTTAATTTGATTAGAACAAAACTATGTTTTTTGTACACAAACATGCAAATAAACAGACCATAACGCATTCAGCCCTATCATGAATTCCATCGTAATCGGAAATTTTTACGAATCCCGAAAAACTGTATCATGAAATCCGTTCGTAATGCAAAATTGTATGAGATTTTCCATACGAACGGATTTCATGATACAGTTTTTCGGGATTCCTAAAAATTTCCGATTACGATGGAATTCATGATAGGGCTGAATATCTGTAAAACCAACTCCTCCACACAGGTTTTTCTTCACAAATTTTGACTCGACTCCGATCCCCGACCGGAATCGAAATCGAGGCGAATCAAGCTCATTTGAACTCGATTCAGGTATGTAAAGAATTTAGGCTCGCTTCAAGCTCGCTTCAACACCACATGTTAATGTAGTAGTCTACGAACAAACCCCCTTCTTGAAGTTTTTATTTTATGTCAAATTGTTTGGTTAAAACTTTGAAATCGACATTAAACAGACGTATTTTCTTGATTTTGATAGTCAACTATCAATTATAAATTATTCTGGCAAATATTCAGTTGTATCAACTTTCAAATATAAAAACCGGACTACTGCGGATCGTTTTTTTGGCAATTTCTCACTGTACTATATATGGAATACGAAAAAAAAACGCACTTATTATTTTTATATGTTTATGTGTCCTTTTTGGGATATACATGACAATTATGTTTTCTTTTCCATTGTGTTTATTTTAACATGAACAAAATAACTATTCTATTCGAAATTACTTTTCTATAGTAAAATTTTACAGACAGTGAGAAGTACAGACCAGAATAGTTCAATATACCGAATAATAAAAAAATCTTCTTATTACAATGCAAACATGTATGCCATTTAAAATTTTAATAGAAAGGGAATTAAGGCGTTTTTCTTGTTTAAATCAGAATAGAGCTCTGAACAGAGTCCGAGCATATCGAGCATGCTCTGAACATCCTCTGAACACTTAAACTGTCACTATTTGACATTTCAATTTATTTGCCATTTTCTTCAGAAACAAGAAATAAGATTCAAAGCTTAAATTAAAATGGAAAAACTAATTATAATCAAACAAGCATTCGATTTGTTTTACTAAAGAAATTAAAAGGACAGTCATATTTCTCGTCTATTTCAAGCCTCCTGAAATAAAACTAAGACTTAAAAAAAATATATTTTATTTGTTATTTCTTATATAAACTTACATACCTTCTACACCAGCCCAACTAATTTCTTGCGCCATTTTAATTGTTTGATTTTTTTTTTCTTCAATTTCACCTGTCAAATGCTTGTGTTCAGCAGTCAACTTGGTCTGCTCAGTTATTTTATTCTGAGCTCATAGAGCAAGCTCTGACAAAGCTCAGAGCACGATCAGAAAAGAAAGGAACACAAATTTGAAGCTCTGAACGATCAGAGGTAAAAAAGAAACACAATTTTTTGTTTGACATTTCAGGCTCTGCTCTGAACTAAAAAAGAAAAACGCCATTTGTTGATGCATCGGCTTTTCAATAATCATTTTTTGGTTCTTATTTGTTCAAATCCGGAAACTCTACTTTTAAGTGAATTGACTGTGGTAAAAGTTCGCCCCATCGATAAAGATGATTTTCGCCATCAAATCAGGAAGTGCATGAAATTTATTTTGAACCCCCCGGGATCAGGATTTTCTAGGGACCCGTAAAATTGAAAGCAATGAGGAGTGTTTTTTTTTTCAATATACTCTATATTCATCATCAACATAGAATTTAAAATCATTCATGCTTTCGCAATCGGGCCCCTGTTTGCATGTTATCTACCAATCTATCAGTTCTACGCTCGTTTCCAATGACACTCCTTTTGTAAGCTCGATTGATAAAGCCAATTTGCTTGCAGCACAGTTTGCTGTTAATTCGATGCTGCCAATGAGTGACATGACTCCTCCTGTACTTGAAAGCGTAAACTATACAATGGGACGAATCTTCTTTCGCACTCTACAATTGCTAGAGTACTAAAAGATCTAGACATTCACAAATCCGATGGCCTGGATAGTATCCCCGCTATTGTTCTGAAGAGGTGTTCTTCAACGCTGGCAAAATCACTGCGTAAGCTTTTCCATCTGTCCTATTCTACTGGTCTCTTTCCGAGTGGATGCATTTGTCCAGCCTGTCCCTAAAAAGGCGAATCCTCCTCCCCCTCTAACTATCGTCCAATTGCACTTTCATCTCTTCTTTCCAAGGTCATGGAAACGCTGATCAATTTTCAGCTTTAGAAATATCTTGAAGAACGGAAGCTTCTTAATGACCGGCAGCATGGCTTTCGTTGCAATAGGGCCACTGGTGATCTCATGGTTTATCTCACCGAACAGTGGAACAAATCTTTACATCGTTTTGGAGAAAGTAAGATTATTGCACTTGATATTTCAAAGGCATTTGATAGAGTTTGGCATCAAGCTCTCTTATCGAAAATGCGTGCTTTAGGTATTGATGAATCTCTTTATTGGGTTAGAAATTACCTTTCGGACCGTTCAATTCAAGTAGTATTGGACGGGTTCAAATCTGATGTCCACAATATAAACGCTGGTGTGCCCCAGGGCTCCGTTTTGTCTCCAACTCTCTTCCTCATATTCATAAATGATCTTTTGTCTGTAACTTCTAACCCACTACATTGTTTCGCTGATGACAGTACCCTCTGCTTTTCATATTAGTTTTTAGATTCTCATCCTTGTTCTTCGGTTGTGGACTACCAACGGCAGCGTATGATAAGCTCATTAACTTCTGATCCTGACAGCATTGTTCAATGGCGATTCAAAAACCGTGTAGAATTTAATGCTTCGAAAACTCAATGCTGTCTACTGTCACAAAAGCGTAACCCTCCCCCAATGCCACTATCCATGGGTGGTACTTGCATCGAGGAGATTGAACAACTAACAGTCCTAAGTATGTGCATCACAAACCACTTGTTGTGGAGTGATCACATATTTGACATCGTCAAAAATGCTGCTAAGTGTTTAGGTTTCTCCCACGATGCAAGAAGTTTTTTACCCTTCCTGATCTGGCTATAATTTACAAAGCTTTTATTCGTCCAAAACTTGAGTATAACTCTCATATTTGGGCTGGTGCTCCAATAACGTACTTGAGTCTTCTGGATAGAATTGAAAAAAGAGCTCTAAAAATGATTGGAAATCGTTCTCTTACCGAGGCATTTGCTTTTCTTGAACACCGTCGCAAGGCCTCATGCCTTCATTGTTTTATCGCTATTTTTATAAACAATGTTCTATTGAAATAGCCAGTTGCATTCCTCCCCTTAAACAATTCAACCGTAATACCCGTACTGCTAGGAATGCCCATCAGTTTACCCTACAGTCCAATTTCGGACGTACTGTTAAGTACAGAGATTTATTTGATATTTGATATTTATTGATTAAAAAAAACAGCTGTACATCAAGATTGACTTATAAATAGTACAGGATATAATACAATATTTATTAAGAACAATGCAAGTATGCAAACACTATATTTAAAACAATTGTAGCAAACTATTAATAATTTATTAAATAACAATCAATTAAAAACAAAATTAAAAACTAAAGTCGCAAGAAGAAGAAATTACAATAATTACAAAAAAGTTACGTAATTACAAAAAAGTTACCTCAGTTCAAATTTGAGAAATATTCAAAACAAAGTTGATGAAACCTTCTATGTTCGATTCCAGACCTCATGTGACTGGGAAGATTATTCCACAGTCTGACAGCATAAACGAAAAATTGCCTCCGTGATGTCAAACAGGTAAACCTGGGGGAGCGCAACAAGGTAAAACGATTTGAAGAGCAAAAATCAAGCTTATTAAACAAATAATTTGGAGTCTTGTTCAAAATTATTTTGAAGAGAAGC
Source organism: Eupeodes latifasciatus (assembly GCA_920104205.1). NCBI lineage: Eukaryota > Metazoa > Arthropoda > Insecta > Diptera > Syrphidae > Eupeodes > Eupeodes latifasciatus. Next base: position 219,140,164 of record OV049924.1, read on the forward strand.
AAACAACACCGATATTTAAAAAAAGCTTCCAAGTTGCAATTTAAAAGTTGACGAGCCTGAGACGAAACGTGATCGTATCTTCGGAGGTTGAAAACAAACCGAGCGATGGCATTGAATGCTACCTTTAGCTTACGAAGCGAGTTGGAGTCAGGATCTGCAAATATCTCACACCCATACGTTACTATTGGTATGATAAGTGATTTAACTAGCTTTAATTTAACTTGAGTAGGCAGAATTGATCTAGTAACGGATAGTCCTCGGAGTGAAGCATAAATTTTGGAGATAACAGTATCGATATGGGTGTCCCACGTTAGCCTACTGTTGAAAGTTATACCTAGGTTTTTAGCATTTGTGACATATTCGATTTGGCAGGCGTTTAAGTAAAGATGTGGAAAATTTTCAAGGTGGGGTTTATTTTTACATATTGGAATAGCTTTTGTTTTTTCTGGATTAAGTACAAGTTCATTCCGATTTGACCAATCGAATATTGAGCATAAATCAATGTTCATTTTTTCTATCGCATCTTCAATCATACCGATAGGAAAGCTTATATATAATTGTACATCATCAGCGTAGATGTGAAACTGGCAGTAAGATAAAACAGATGGCAAATCATTAATAAACATAGAGAACAGTAAAGGACCAAGGATAGATCCTTGAGGAACACCTATATTGACAGGAAGAAACGAAGACATTTTACCGTTACACGATACGGCTTGCATGCGATTAGTCAAGTACGAATAAATAAGATTTTTGGTTGTGTCAGAAAAATTGAAATAAGTCGTCAGTTTATCACAGAGAAGGCTAGAGTTAACGCAATCAAATGCTTTGGAGAAGTCAAGTAGGGTTATCACAGTTGTATAATTATAGTCTAAATCTTGTCTTATATCTTCAGAAACTTTTAAAAGGGCTGAGATGCAGCTGTGTCCAGATCTAAATCCCGATTGGAGAGGGTTGAGAAGACGTGTATCTTCAATATAATTTTTGATTTGGTTACTTAAGATAGTTTCAAAAGCCTTAGATAAAAAAGGAAGGATAGCTATTGGTCTGTATTCCATTTTCTTTCCTCGTTTAGGGATGGGTATAACTTTAGATTTTTTCCAGGAGGTGGGATAGGTGGAGGTCATTATGATGGTGTTGAAAATGTGGGTTATGTGAGGAAGTATGAAAGGAAGAAGGATTTTTAAAAAGTCTGGGTGTATGTTGTCAAGTCCAGTCGATTTGGATTTAATAGAAAATATTGCTTTACCTACTTGATATTCATCTACTGAACAAACAGAAAAAGCATCGACTCTATCGTTTTCCGAAACACCAGATTGCCCAGTTGGGAATTGGGTTGGGGGAGTAGAGAACTTTTTATTTAACTCCTCTAAATCAATGTTGTCATCGGAAATAGAAGAATCTCCTCTTAAACCGATACTCTTGACTTCTTTCCAAAAATACTTAGAGGAACGATTTGAGTTGAACCTGTTGTTATAAAAATTGTATTTAGCTGATTTTATTAATTTAGTTACAAGGTTCCGAGATGTTTTGAATTGCCGAAGCATTTCTAGGCAACCAAATCGTTTCCAACGTCGGTATGAAACGTCTCTTGTTTTCATAGCATTAATGATCTCAAGAGAAAGCCAGGGACAACTACGCGATCTAATTTGACGAGTTTTAATGGGAACGTGTTTATTAAAAAGATAAGTAATTGCAACAGTAAGACATTCAATTTGATAATCAACGTTTGATGTTGCAAAAATTGAGTACAAGTCAATAGATGAGCAATCACTAAATAAAGATTCGACATTTATGTTACGAAAATCACGATACTCGAAGTATTGCGGAGATTCGTTTTCAAGATATAAATCAAAAGTTGCAAAAACCAGATCATGATATGAAAACACTGGGACGGATAACTGACTAGAACATTTAACAAGACTAACATCGCTTACAAGGAAAACATCAAGAAGGGAAGGGACACAGTCAGGCTTAAAATGTGTTGGTTCAATATTATTCACAAAAGAGAGTCCCAAAGAATTCATTGAAGTCTTAAAACAATTAGAGGAGGGTTGAAGGAGATTAATATTTAAATCTCCGCAAATGATTAATTTTGGTACTCGATAACACATTTCTTCTATTATCGGTGTTATTAGACCGGAACTTGCAACTCTAGGTGGCATATATATAGTACCGATACTGCATTTATTGTCGCCGTCGAGTATATCAATAAAATAATAATCACATGCCTGGGTACCATCAGAACACTTAACATGACTTGACCGGATATAGTTTTTCACAAATATCGCGACTCCCCCTCCACCAGAGTGAGTTCGATCAGCTCTGTAAGGTTTTTTAAATCCATTTAACAAAAAAAGACTACTACTCAAGGACGGGTAAAACCAGGTCTCAGACACGCAAATAATATCAACTAAGCTATCTTCAAATATCATTTTAAATTCATCAAATTTGTTAACAAGGCTCTGTGCGTTAATGTGGCAAATATGCAAACCATTATGATTTTTACAGAGAGTATTTAATAAAAATTTGTTTTTTTCGTTTATGCTGTGGAAGCCAGCATCATTGTTGCTGCCCATTACGACAACAAAAGTCTAAAAAGAGGCTGGAATCGAGAACAGAAATGATACACACATTTATTTCACAATTAAGAGAGAATGAAAAAAATAGAGAAACATTTTGAACTGAAAGAACTTGAACATAAAATATAAATAAATAAAGTGAACAATCTAATTGCGACAAAGAAAGAAAGTTGTAAATAAACAAAAGAAAATAGACATCTTGCATTGAAATATAAATTTTAACTACCATAATTGTGCAGATCATTGTTAACGTCCGGCCCGACGGCATTCCTCAGATCATCGAAGTTATAGATGATGAATGGATTTTCGTTGTTAGGTGTGCGGATGAAAACTTGACCATTGAATGTATGCACCGTTGAGAGTAGAGATTTTCGTTTCAGTCTTAATGCAAAGCGCTGCAGCTGGTAATTGTTTTTTGTTAGACTGTCGTTGATGAAAAAGCTTTTTTGCGAATCAAAGTTTATATCGGAAAGGCAAAGCGGAGCTTTTTTTGTTTTACGAAAGCTCGCTACCGCTTGCATAAATTTTTGTTTTCCATACTTGTCCACAAATTTCAGTATGATGCTCGAGTCGATGGGAGAATGTTGTTTGTTTTTGGCGCGAAAGATTTTTTGTATGTGAGGGGGCTGAATATTCACGGTGGCACATATGTTGTTGTAAATAGTCTCTAGATTTTCCCCAGGAGACTCTGGCACACCGGCAACGACAGCATCACAACAAATTTTCTCTCTCTCCAGTTGATCAACGACGAGCTCAAGCCGTTTAACATCTTTATGCGCTTTTTGTAGTTGTTGTTCGAATATTAATCTATTCTCTTTTATCTGGGCATTTAGGCGATCTTCCAGGGCGGTGAGTTTAGCATCAAGAGAATGATTGAATGTCACCATCCACTCCTCCAACTTTAGTTCCATGCGGCTCCACAGTTTGTCAGCAATGCTATTTGAATTGCTTGCACTATTATCTCTCGGAGAGGAATCACCATCACTTTCTTGTTGTTGTACACGGTATCGCTTATTGTTTTTTGGAGGCATATTTAGATCGCGATAAAAAGTACACAGAAAATGAAAACTAATGATTTAATTATATTAAACAAGAGATCAACTTCGAAGAGATAAAATGAGATGCAAATGCAAACTTATGGCAAAGTGATGTGCTTTGTGCACTTAAACTGTGAGTTTAAATTAAAAAGAAAGGAAACAATCGGATGACAAAAGAAACACGTCTAGTTGCTTTGCATGTTAGGGTTCAAGCCCAATAGGCAATGAGAGATTCTTTCTATAGCCGCACTACACGAATGTGGAATGCTTTAGCAGGATCAATATTTCCCACTCATTACAATGTGCAGACATTCAAAACCAATGTGCATCGGTTTCTCCTTTCTAATCCTATCCTCCTTTCCTAATTGCTCGCACTGTGTTTAATCATTCATCAAGGGTATTTATAACCCCTTTAGTGCGCGCATAATATAAAAAAAACAAGTTTGCCGATCTGGGGCCCTGATTATTATTGGTGTACATTTTTGTTAATATTTAATGAAAAATTGGGCAACTCTAAACTATTGAAAGAAAGTTATAATAAATTATTTCGCTTTTCTTATTTAATAAGGGACCCGGCAACTTAAAACAAAACACAAATATTTATTTCGGTTTCTGTTTTTATAAAGTTTCTTTTCTTCTATTCTTGTTTCTGCTGGGACCGAAATTTTTGATTCGGTTTCAGGAGACCGGAAAATCCCACGCAAACGTTTTTTAACTGTGATTTCCGTAATATTGATTAATTAATATTTTGAATAAGTTATTTGCAGATTTGCAAACAACAATTGTTCGGAATCTGATCTACTCGCATGTAGAATTATTTTCTATCCATCCTCCATATCAACTAAACTGGACGATACCCGTGAGATTAATTTGATGATTAACACTTTTTTTCGGTTCACTTTGCAAACAAAAAATTATTATTTTCGTTAATTCCAACCAATTTCATGCTGTTCGTAATTGAAATTAGAACGTACCTTATCAGTAGGCATGAACTTTGAAAAAATGGTAAATATGGTGGGGGCCCGAGATTTTTCCGTCCCGGGCCTCGAATTCCTCTCGACTGCCCTGGGTATCAAAGATAGCCATAACTGGCCTCATATTCTGTTATCATATTTTAAACCAAATATGTCGTTTCGCATTAGTAGCACATTAAGACTTTGCGTAGAAATAATAAATTTAAGTATGTACTCTTGAACATACTAATTTCTAATGAAAAAAGTGAAGCCTTGAAGTAAACAACATTAAAATTAATCCGACTAAGATTTAAAATTGCAATTTTTTATTTTCTAGGACTAATACTTACCTTGTTGTTGTTAGACAGGCAAATGTTTTGATTGGAGCTTTAAACCTGGAATTATAAATAAAAAGGAAAGTGGGTGCTGATTTCAAAATGTATACACTAAAATATAAAAAAGGTAACTTCTACAAAATTGAGTGATTTAAAAATTAAGGTCGGTTGTGTTCAGAATAATGCTCTAAGTAATGTATATTAAGCAAAACATCAGTTTTCCTTTCTTAGAAGTATTTATTTTCATCACTAATACGGGAAACAATCATTTAAATAAAACATTCATACATATATATAAGAATTACATTTCTCTAGTTCAAAAAGTCTTACCGTAATCTTTTGCACTCTTAAGGCATGGCTTTTTTTTAAAACCATAATATATTTATATCTACTTTTATATTAGTTCACTGAATAAACCCTGTTTAAAAAAAAGTATGGTTGCGACTTTCCGTACCAGATATTTTAAAAATCACATGAATTCCGATTTAAATAAAAACATATTTTTTTTGTCATGACAATGTATTGTTGGGCCTATGATTGTAAGTTTCTTTGTCGGGAAAAAATCGCCTGCTTGTTGTACTATGTCGGATACAACTGAACCTCCTTAATAAAATTTTGTAATCTGGGTAAAACTCGACAAAAATCACTGGACTGATGAACTGTGCTTTGGTTTTAGAAAAGATCAGTAATAGAATAGTAATAGTAGAAATAAAATATTTTGTTTCCAATTATATGGATTTTGAGAAACCCACTTTGGAAAAATCATTATCTAGGTAATCATTATTTTTTTTTTAATCGATGCAAAATTTCTAGGAGGCAACTGCCACCCCCTGCGTACGCCCCGTTGCTATCCATCTTTATCTGATATAAAGAAATTAATTCAAATATTAAACAAAATAATGAGCTAATTAAAAAACAATCTGAATTAAAAATTAAAAAAAAAAGATAAAATTATTCATGTTATGGCAAACATAAGTAAATATACTCAACAACAACTTCTTAAAGCTAACGTTGAAATCGAAAACATGAAACCAACAATAAACAAAATTCTAATAAACATAGTTCAAGATTTGGAAGAGCCAATAAACATTGTCTCTTTTGCAAATTACTCATAAAACAAAACAAACAAAACTTCAAAAAAATGTGCTAATCAAAGAGAGAAACAGAATGAGAACAAAGCAGTTGTTAAAAATAATCACCTGACACCTACATATAAGCATTTGCTTTTTGGAAAGCAAAAACAAAGCTAGAAATGTAAAAGGAAAGTAGTTTGTGAAGATGCAGAAAAAACATTATCTCGTAAATTCGAGAGTGAGTAAGCAGACTATTATTTAAATATATAAACGCTATGATGGATGAATATTATGATGAAGATGGATGGTGGAATTTCGATGTATATCAAAAAAGAAAATAGCTATGAAAGACTCTCTTCTATAAATCTAAAATGTATGGAATGTATAGATCACCGTCCCAAAATAAAACTAAATTCATTTCCGAATTTGATGAAAATTTTTGTGACATAAATGTTGGTACTAAAGATTTGAATAATGCGATCAGGAGCAATTTTTTTGATGATATCCTTAAAAAGTGTACTCGAATTAACATGTTAATTGTTACATTTTTGAAAAACTACAAAATATCGGCAGTTATGGAGACCGACACATCTGATCACTGTGCAACTTTGTACGGTACTAAACACCAAAAAAGACAGATTACAACATACTACAAAGCATAATTAAAAATAAATCAAGAAATACAACGGACTTATGCAAAAAACTGGAATGAACTAGCATATTAAAACGAAAATGACGAGACAACAAATTTGTCTCAAAAAAGGAAAGTATATATACTGATTCTTCTAAAAATTATAAGGGAAAAACGGAAAAAATACTTGAGCTTTATAGAAGATGGAAAAATAATTTACGGAACGAAAGTTACAAATCCGAATATAAAATAAATAATAGAGCATGTTAACAAACATTTATAAATAACAAAATCTAACTTCTACAAAAAATTAAATACTGAACGCAAATGATCTCAAAAATACTTGGAGTATAAAAATACCAAGAAGTATTGGGTAGAAATAAAGCGTCAATGGATGAAGTAATGCAACACAATCTTTGTAAAACGTCGAAAGTTGCTGACTTCACTGAAGATCTATTGCTGATTTTTTTCAACAGAAGCGCAACTAACTTTGCACACGGATGTGAGTAATGTAAAAAAAACATCGAGACAGCCTTGTCAACAACTTTCTCAATCAATCTATGTAGAAGAAGCTGGTGAAATCGAAATAAATAATAAACTTAATCTGAAACTTAATATAAGCCCAGGTGCTGACGGAATAAAGGAATGCGATATTAAAATCAACTTTAACCCACTATCAACATCGATTCAACAAAAGTTGGACACAATGAAGTGTGTTCCCAAAATTCTGAAAACATCACTTTTTAGTCGTCCCATCTATAAAAGAGAAAAAAAGCAAAATTCAAAACCTTAAGCCAATTTCAATCTTGATTGAACACTGCTTGCTGCATTCAAATTAATGTGGTTTTCAAAAGGGTAAAAATACGAAAAAAATGTTTGGTCTACAGAGGAGAATTGATAAAATTATTAAACTACCTATATTTAAATGTTATTGCTGTACGTGTGAAAGAGAAACACCCAACTAAAATACATCAAAAAACTTTAATTCACCAACTCAAACACCACCCCAACCGCTACCGAAGCGAATCCGAAGAACTTCTAATGCAGTCAACAACAAGCAAGACGTAAGAGGGAGCTACGATTGGGCAATTCTCCAAGAAACATAAACCACATTAAAATTAGATCAATTATAAAATTTCCAAGCTTCGATTAAGGAGACCTAGCATTGGCGCAACCGGTAAATTAAAAAAGTCAAACTCACACAAATTTAACAAAATGAATTCGCAAGGAATATTAAAGGAAAGTTTAAATATTATTATTAAAATAAAGATATTATATTGTTATAGTTTACTTGTTAATTATTTATAATATTCTACTTATTAATTTTCGATCATTTAGTTTTTAAGTAAAAACAATATTCTAATATTTAATGTCACATAAAATACACTATTCTTAAAGTTATATTCAAATGGAATAGATGTTTTTTTCCGAAATACGTTTGTTTAAGATTCAAATTAAATTTCTATGTTATATTGAGAAGTTGAACTATAATGTATGTGTAAATCTTCATTTTTGTTCATTCAATTATTGTTATATAAATTATAAATTATGCGTGGTCCACGGTGTGCTGAATGATGAGAACGAGAATGCTCACAACGAGATGTATTCCACAAACAACAACTACTTGCGTACGTCTGCAAAGATGATGGGTGCAGAAGTTCATGCACGTCTTGTTTTTAATAAGCATTCGTTCTATTTGAATTCAACCGTAGAGCAGAGCACACCGTGGACCAAAACTTAAGGTAATCATTTTTTGTGTGTTATTTAATAGAATTAAAAATAATAATTATAACGTTAAGCAGAAATGTTCTAACTTTGTTTGTATCTGCTGTGTACGTCCGGTGTGGTCTGCTTCTGCACATAAGGTTTATATGAAACCTTGGCATGTTCCTTCGATATACCGAATATTAATGAGAACCAATTACTTAATTAATTGATAGGCAAATAATCGTGTGTGCCTATAAAGTTTAAAGAACATTTTTACTGTACTTGTGGCAGTAAAATATTTTTGTTTCTTTAAAGACGAAACCTCGTAGTTTAGAAAGAACTCTTTATATGGGTTTATGTATGTATTTAAATATATACATATTAATGCCCTGTGAGACCTCGTGTTGAACTTTTGTTTATGCAATTTTAACGCATTCCTTCGTTTTCTTTATACATATATTTCACCTTCGAACTCATTACATTATATTATTATTTGTGAAATATGAATGCGTTGAAACAAAACCGTTTTATTGCAAAAGCCACTTTAACTCGTGCGGCGGAGTTCATAATTTTAATTAATGAATCGACAACAATAGACATGTTAGAAATCCGATTAAAGAGAGTTGTCGAAGCATGGTCGGAGTTTACTAGTTTGCACTATGAATGCCTCCAGCACATGGAGGAAAATGAAGATCTAGACGCATTTAATGTTGACTTCAGTAGTTACGAGGAAAAATACTTGCTGGCTCATGCGGGATTAAATCGGGCGATTCCCGAAAGAACTTCTAAAGGCGGTGATAATAATAATAATAATTCTATTTTTGAACGTCTTGCAAATGATCATAGCGAACTTTTAAAAACTTTAGGCTCTACGTCCAAAGATCCCACAAAGGTTCGACTACCGCCAATCATCATTCCGAAGTTTTCCGGTGAATATAAGGCTGGCCATCCTTTCGTGATTTGTTTTTGGCCACGGTTGATATAAAAGAAAACCTATCTTCCACTCACAAATTTCAATATTTAAAATCATTTTTGAGTGGAACAGCTGCTGACGTCATACAGCATATAAAAGTTTCTGAAGCTAATTATACGGAAGCTTGGGATAGGTTAGAAAAACGTTTTGATCGTTCAATCATTTATCCAAACATTTATGTCTCTTCCGTCTATTAACTCGCCAAACGTACAATTACTTCGAAAATTAACAGATAGTGCTAATGAAGTAATTCGAGGTTTAAGTGCATTCCAAGAACAATCGGGACCCTTGGTTAATTTATATTTTACTAGGAAAACTCGATAATGATACGAAACAGGCTTGGGCAGAGGAAGTTGGTTGTCGGAAAGATCAATCAATAAATGAGTTTTTGAATTTCTTGAGTTAAGGTGCTACGCGTTAGAATCTTGTCAGACGTTGAACCGCACACCTATAGCAACTCGTGGAAAGGCGACAAGTGCTGTTCGAGCCTTAGTAGCAAAGCCATCGGATAAAACGTTCACAATGCCCTTTGTGTAAAAGAAATCATAATTTGTATCAATGCTCTCAATTCCTTGACTTAGATATACCATCGCGAAGAGAATTTACAAAAACCAACTCGATCTGTTTCAGCTGCCTACGACCAGGCCATAGTATAACTAAATGTAATTCAAATTTTCGCTGTCGTATATGCAAGGCTCGACACCATTATTTAGTTCATCAAGATGATGCAGTTAATGGTACACCAACACAAATATCTACATCTAATCAATCGTCTTCGTCGTCGGTTCCATCGTCTTCGTCGTCATCTTCGTTATCAGTGTTAGGCAAAGGTCAGACTCCAGAAACTTTGAATCGTTCTTCAATTGGGCAGTTGGTTGATAACCACTGTCGTGAATCAATCGCTTTAAAGCAAATAGTGCTGCCAACGATTTTAGCTAAAATCAAAAATTATCAAAATCAATTCATTGATGTTCGTATTTTATTAGACACAGGATCTCAATCTTCATTTGTGTCAGAGTCATGTGTTCAAAATCTTGGTAGGTAGGTAGGTAGAAATGGCGATCTCAAGGCAACCTAGCCTGAGATCTAATTAGCGCTGTAGTGCGCCGTTTTGATACCAAAACTCGCTTGACCTGTGATAGAAAGGAAAAAATGTATAGAGAAGCTTCATAGCGATTATGTTAGAGCCATTTTGTCGCATTGAGAAAAAAGATTAGGTCTCTAATCTTTGTCTCAGATAGCTCATCCAGTTCGTGAAAGAATGCTTTCCCAAAGCATTTCATTCTAGTGCTTGCCAAAGCAGGACATTTGCAGAGGAAATGGATTATCGTTTCACTTTCTCTTTGGTCGCTACAACTACGGCAAAAGGTGTTGTAAGAGATACCCAACTTCTCTGCATGAACTCCTATAGGCCAATGTCCGGTACAAACCGCAACAATCCTGGCTATGTCTTGCCTTGGCCTGCAAAGAAGATCGTTTGTACGGGTTTTATTATAGGTGGGCCATATCTTCCTAGATATAATGCAGTTGGGTAAATTGCTCCACCTTCGGTTTGATTCAATTTGGTAGATAGAAAAGATTTTACCCTTCATAGCACCAAGAGGAATGTTAACCATTTCCGCAAGTGAGCTATGAAGGGCCGATCCTTGCCTGGCTAGCTCGTCAGCCCGTTCATTTCCCACGATACCACTATGGCCCGGAACCCAGATCAGAATGACACCGAGGTTAATGTTCAGGCTCGCAAGCTCATCGCGACATTGCTGGACCAATTTAGATGAGGATGTAGCCGAGTTAATGGCTTTGATAGCTGCCTGACTATCTGTGGAGATAGCCGCATTTCGGTTTTGGTTTGGGCTTTGTTTAAGTATCTTACATGCCTCCCTAATTTTGCCAGCAGTTCAGCCTGAAAAACGCTAGCAAAGTCAGGAAGCCTAAAGGATTTAGCTACATTTAGGGACTCAGAAAAGATCCCAGAACTAACTCCGCACTCCATCTTTGAGCCGTCAGTAAAGATGGTTGTATCGAAACCTATCGACACGATGTCATCCTCCCAATCTTCTCTGGATGGGAAAATGACCTTAAACTCCTTACTAAGGCTCAAAGTAGGAGTGCAGTAGTCAGTGTCTACCGAGATAATATCTGAGGGAATCAATTTCGTTGTGTTGCTGTGACCATAAGGTTTTGACAACCAACTGTTTGATTCGTTCAGCCTAATAGCGCTGCAGGAAACTATATATTTAATAAAAAGGTCGATTGGTAGAAGATCCAAAATAACGTTTAAGGCGTCCGTTGGGCAAGTACGCATGGCCCCTGTGGTGCCCACGCAAGCTGTTCTCTGAACCTTCTTTAGCTTATCGATATTATAGGCTTTGCTAAGAGCAGGCCATCACACAATCGAACCATAAGTTAAGATTGGACGTACTACGGCTGTGTACGTCCATAAAATCATCTTCGACTGAAGTCCCCACTTTTTACCGAAAGTTTTGCTGCAGGCGTAGAAGGCAACACAGGCCTTCTTAACCCCCACTTCAATATTTCGTTTCCAGTTTAATTTAGGGTCGAGTATAACTCCCAAATATTTTGCACTAGAAGACAATGATAGGATTTGACCGTTAAGTCGAGGTAGCGTGAAAGGCGTTACTTTAGTTTTGGTGGTAAAGAGCATCAGTTCAGTTTTACTTTGGTTAACTCCTAGACCACAACTAGTGGCCCAGCTGCTAACTTTCTTCGAAGCTGACTCCGTGATTTCACTAATCACAGAGGTGTACTTTCCTGACACCAATAGCACCAAATCATCCGCATAGGCTACCGCCTTCACTCCACATCTCTCTAATTTAACGAGAATAATGAAGTATTCTACACCGAACTTAACGAGCGATTCTTCTATGGATTCGGTAAGGACGTTGTTAAAAGCACCTTCTATGTCTAAGAAGGTGGCAAGAGTAAATTCTTTATAATGGATTGTTTTTTCTACAGTACGCACTACCTCATGGAGGGCAGTTTCCGTAGATTTGCCCTTAAGATAAGCATGCTGAGAGCTTTCGAGAGGTCGTCCATCTAGGATTTCTCTAATATGGTAATCAAGAATGCGCTCCAAGGTTTTAAGCACAAAAGATGTTAAGCTTATTGGTCTGAAATCCTTCGCGGATTCGTGACCACGCCTACCCACTTTCGGGATAAAAACTACCTTGACCTGTCTCCACGACATGGGCACATGTTTGAGAAGGAGGCATCCTTTGAAAATTTGTTCCAGCCATGGAGCTGCCACATCATGCAACTTTTGAAGCATAACTGGCAGTATGCCATCCATGCCTGGGGATTTATATGGAGAGAAAGTATTGATGGCCCACAAAATATTTTCTCTGGTTATAACGGAATTGACTTGCTCCACATGATCTACGTTTAGCTCAGCGGTTTCAAGCGGTTCGGGGTTATCACTCTCGCAACCCGGAAAGTGCGTCTTCATCAGTGGCTCAAGAAATTCGGCTGGAGAGGCTGTCCAGGTTCCATCAGGCTTTTTTAGAAATGAAGGATTACAATGTTCCTTCGATAAAACTTTGCTGAGCCTTGCAGAGTCCTTTATGTCTTCGATTGATTGACAGTATTCTCTCCAGCCTTGTCTTTTGGCTGATGACAGGTTAGGTTAGGTTAAAGTGGCTGTTGGTTGGGACATCCAACACACTTAGACCAAAGTATGGTCCATTGTGATACCACATGGATCAGTTAATCAGCTTTACTCGTTGAACCAATTGGAGCTTCGAATGAAGCGTAGGAGACAACTAATGTCTGAATTTTTTAGATCGCTGGTATCGTTAAAGTAGTAGTCTCCAAGGTGGATTCTACGTCTGTGTGATAAGGCAGGGCATGTGCACAGAAGATGAGAGATTGTCTCCTCTTCTTCTTCGTCCAAGCAACTCCTACAAAAATCATTTGCAGGGGCTCCAAGTCGAATAGCATGCCTTCCTATTAAGCAGTGCCCAGTCAGGACACCTATAACGTAGCTAATGTGCAATCTACTCAGAGAGATTAATTGTTTTGAGCGCCTGGAGCTAAGAATAGGCCAAATTAGTTTTGTTGCGACACAGGTGGTGGTGTTATTCCACCTGAGGTTTGTTTTCTCTATGGTATCTTGCTTTAGCATAAGTTTACATGTAGCTAGAGGGATACCTATGTTAGCATTATGAGCCAGCAGAGGTAAAGTTGTTCGGTTTTTGCAAGTTCGTCAGCTTTGCAATTTCCTGGAATGTCTCTATGGCCCGGCACCCAGAGAAGGTGGATGTTGAACTGTGTAGCCATCTCCGTAAGAGATGATCGACAATTTAGGGCTGTTAATGAGTTTGTGGAGACAGAGTCTAGGGACTTTAACGCGGCTTGGCTATACGAGAAGATGCGTATATCATTAGTTGATATAACGTTTTCTCTAAGCCAGGATAGGACTTCTTTTATAGCCAGGATTTCAGCTTGGAACACGCTACAATGATCGGGTAGACGAAAGGAGAGACTTAAGTTTAGTCTATCTGAGTATACGCCTCCACCAACCCCATCCTCCGTTTTTGATCCGTCTGTATAGAAGTTTATAGGACCATCGTTCAAAAATGATGTATTCTCCCAAGAAGACCTGGGAGGTATAGTCACTTTGAAGCTATAGTTATTAAACTGAGGATGGGGTATGGTGTAGTCAATATTACTGTTTATAGTTCTGAACGAGTTCAAAATAGTGGTTTGGCCAATTCCATTATTGATCCACAGAGAGGAGGCTTGAAGCCGTATGGCAGTGTTAGCGGCTGTTTGCTTGCTGAAAATGTCCAGCGGTATTAGATGGAACAGAACATCTAGTGAGGCGGAGGGGGTGGAGCGAAGTGCTCCTCCCATACACAGGCAGGCTGTTCGTTGGACTTTGCTGAGTTTATCGCGATTTGTCGCTGTATCTAGCGCCGTCCACCATACCGCTACTCCATAAGTAAGGATCGGTCTTATGACCGAGATGTATAGCCAGTGTGTAATGCGGGGCTGTAGGCCCCATTTATTACCAATGGCCTTTTTACAGGAGAACAGGGCTACAGTGGCCTTGTTTATTCTCTCTTGAATATTAGGTTTCCAACTTAATTTCTTATCTAAAATGAGACCCAAGTATTTTGCTTGTTCAGAGAATTTAAGTGGTACACCGTTTATGAGGGGAGGGTCAATGTGTGGGACTTTGTATTTCCTTGTGAAGAGGACAAGGTCGGTTTTTTGTGGGTTAACGCCTAGTCCACACCGATTAGCCCATCTGGTGAGCTTATTTAAAGCGTTTTGTAAGAGGTCTTTTAGTATATTGGGGTGTTTACCCGTTACCGCAATAGCAACATCGTCCGCATAGGCAAACACTCTGTATCCCTCTCTTTCTAGAGTAATTAGTAATTCATTTATTACTAAGTTCCAGAGGAGAGGGGATAGGACACCACCTTGTGGCGTACCTCTACTGACACCCCTTTGTGTAGTAAAATCGCCCAGTTTTGAATTGATAATCCTGCTTATCAGCATTTGATTAATCAATTCGCTGATCGACTTATCTACCTTCAGAGATGTCAATACACGTGCAATTGCAGATGTGTCGACATTGTTAAATGCACCTTCTATATCTAAGAAGGCAACTAAGGTGTACTCTTTATGATGGAGGGAATATTCGATTGTACGTACTATACTGTGTAGAGCCGTTTCAACTGATTTCCCTTTGTTGTAGGCGTGTTGAGCCTTTGAAAGGAGGGACTTATCAATACTTGCCCTTAAGTGGATATCGATCAAACGTTCAAAAGTTTTGAGAAGGAATGATGATAAGCTGATAGGTCTTAGGTCTTTAGGGTTAACGTGGCTGGATTTTCCGGCTTTTGGAATAAAAACAACTTTAACTTGTCTCCAAGACATCGGGATGTATGCCAATTTAAGGCATCCCTTGAAGATGTTTTCAAGGATGGGTATTAGAAAACTTGCATTTTCTTGCAGTTCGGCTGGAATTACACCATCCGGACCAGCAGATTTATATGGCTTAAAGCTGTTAATAGCCCATTTGAGTTTTTCCCTAGTGACTAGACCTTGTGGGGGATGTAATATATTGTCACCATTATTAGGTGCAATGTTATTAATAATATTAGAGCTACCAGGAAAGTGAACGTCTAGTAGCAAGTTGAGCGATTCTTCGCTTGAATTGGTCCAGAGGCGTTTTTCAAGCAGCTTGGCATGATTGGATTTTTGGAGAGGATTTTGCGCAGCCTGGATGCTTCGGAGCAATCTTCCACGTTGCTACAGATGTTTCTCCAAGACGATCGTTTGGTTTTCCTCAGTTCTTTTTTATAAATCTTCAGTGATTCTTTATATGAATCCCAGTCTGACATGTCTCTAGAAGCTTTCGCTCTGTTAAAGAGTTTTCTGCATTCTTTTCGAAGTGGATCCAGCCCTGAGTTCCACCAGTGTGGCTTCTTTTTACCTCTTACTTGTATTAGAGGGCATGCAGTATCTAGAGCTTTGTTTAGGGCTAATGTTAGATTATTGACTTTGTCGTCAAGATCTTCAATGTTGGAGGAGTATTAAAAAGTTCAGGTTTTACTAAACTATTTAACGTTCTCTTGTATTTTGGCCAATTTGTTCTTTTCAGATTTCGAAAGATCGGTTGGCAAGGTGATTCATTTATAAAGTCAAACTGGATGTATTTATGATCAGAAAAGGAGTGATCTTTAGATACCTTCCAGTTCAAAATATTATTATTAATGAAGTCGGAGACAAGAGTTATATCTAAAACTTCTTGTCGATTTTTAGTAATAAAGGTTAACTCATTACCAACGTTACTTACGAGTAGGTTAGTGTTTAGAATATAGTCGAAAAGAGACTCACCTCTGTCGTTTATATCCGTGCTACCCCATACTGTATGGTGGGCGTTAGCGTCACTACCGATGATGAGGCCGATGTTGAGCCTTTGTGCTTCAGTTATCAATCTCTCCAGAGTGTCACCCGGGAGAGGGCTAAGATGGTCGTGGCCAAGATACGCCGACGCCAGCCAGAACGTTCCTCTGGCTGTTTCCAGACTTGCGGCGGTGATATCTTGATCGCTGAAATTAGGGAGTAAATATACATTTAGGCTGCGTTTTACTAATATGCAAGATCTGGGTTCATCCTCACCTGATGCATACAGCACGCAGTATCTGGGAGTCCTGATTCCTCGAACAATGGATTTAACAATCCAGGGTTCTTGAATCAGGACAATATCTTCATCGCTGCTGGATAGGCGAAGAAGAAGGGAGGCCGAAGCCTTTATGGAGTGTTGGAGGTTAATCTGGAGTAACCGCAGCATTTTTGCTACTGCACTCCCGATCAGCCTCCAACACAGTAATGTCGGAGTCATCCATATCAGAGGACGATTCTAAAAGAATGTCCTCATCTCCGCTGTCGTAGACCTCGGCCTCCATTGCGGAAAAACCTTGGTCGGTGTTAGGAGCTTCCTCTGTTACTGGGGATACCTGAGATGCATCGTCCTCCAATGAAGGAAGTGTTAAGTTCTTGCCTACTTAAATAAGAAGACGATCCTTTCTGAAGGTTTGGAGGTTATCGCAAAAAAAAGAAAGAAACGACAAGGTATTTTTGACAGAAGGAAGTCTATCATTTTCATCGCAAATATCTCTCCAGGGTGCGTAGGTGTTATTATAGATTGCTGAGTTCAGGGTTGGTAAATACACAACAGTCCTCCCCTCTTAATTGTTTAGTAACCCAACCGCTCTACAGGTTTCTTAACGCGACTGCTTCTTCGAACCGTGGGTGCTACTTCAGTGTCTTTGTCCAAATTATCTGCTTCCTTCGAGATTGATGGTGATGGTTGAACTACTCCTTCACTCCAGGATTCATTGGGCTTAGGTGATTGCGCCACAGGTGAATGAAACTCATCACCAGATGTTTGTATCGGCGAATTTGTTGTAGGACCACCGCATGTGGGGCTAGGCATAGGAGCAGGGTTTGAAAGCTGCACATCTGGATCCTTCGGTGCTTGTTTTTCATCCACGTTACACTTCTGAATCTGGTCCACATGCCTTCTCCATAGCTTCCCGTGAACATCAATGAAATAATGGAAAAGTCCGTCTTGACGTACTATTTTTCCAAACTCCCACTTTTTGTCCTTGCTAGAATACTCTCTTACTTGAACCTTATCTCCCGGGTAATATTGCACACCTCTTGGATATGGCCCGTATAGTTTCTCCTTTACGTTATCGATGGTGTTTGGCCGGATCAAATCCAATCTGATGCGTATATCTCGCTGGAGAAATAATGTACAGGGTGCCACTCCGGTTGTAGAGTTTGGTGTCTTTCTGTAACGCATAAGATAGTTCGAAAGTTTATAAGCAATGTTACCTGGGTCGTTAATCATTTTTCGGAGAGCCACTTTCATATTTTGAACAAACCGTTCAGCTTGACCATTAGTGGCTGGATGGTATGGAGCAGTGAACTTATGATTGATACCATTTTCTTTTAAGAATCTCTTAAACTCCCCCGAGGTAAAAGTAGGCCCATTGTCACTGACCAATGTCAAGGGTAGACCATATCGGGCAAACAGGTCACGTAACACTTCGATTGTCCTTGCTGCTTTCATGCTATTCATTTGAAAAATTTCTGGCCACTTAGAATGTGCATCGACCACAATCAAAAAATATTTTTCAAAAAACGGTCCCGCAAAATCAACGTGTACCCTTTGCCATGGGGTTGATGGATATTCCCATGGATGTTGAATCCTTTTCGATGATTTTTTGAACGCTTCTGCAGGCCATGCATTTCTGGGCTAAGTCCTCGATGTCAGTGTCAATATGTGGCCACCACACATAGCTTCGTGCCAATGCTTTCATCTTAACAATCCCGACGTGAGCAGTATGTAATTCTGCCAGTATTAGTTCCCTCAGTGTCTGAGGAATCACCACCCGATTGTTCCTGAGAATTGTACCATTTGTTAGTGAGAATTGATAATCTTTACCTTCGAATCCAGCTGTGTCTAATTTTTTCCCCAGCATAAAGTTGTTATACACCTCCTTTAGAGCTGGATCTCTACATGTCTCCTCAGCAACTCGTTTTTGGGTAACAGGAACAACGTCTATTTGCTTCATTTGGTAGTAGGTTACGTTGTCATCATCTTTAGGTTCATCCAACTATAGGGGCAAACGAGAAAGCGCATCTGCATTGCCGTGGTCTCCCGTCGCTCGATACACAATTTCATAAGTGAAGCCTTGCAGAAACTGTGCATAATGCAGCATACGAGTGGTCACCATACTTGGTAAACTTTTGCTTGGGCTAAAAATAGCAACTAATGGTTTATGATCGGTGATTAGTGTGAACTTCCGGCCATAGCAATAACGAAAAAATCTTTTTAACGCCCAGAATATTGAAGTCGCCTCTTTGTCAATTTGACTATAATTTTTTTCTGAGTTTGACAGAGATCGCGAGGCGTAAGCGATTGGTCGTTCCTGTCCATCTGAGAAAGTGTGGGATAGCACAGCCCCTAGACCATATGGACTCGCATCGGTCGCCAATGATAGAGGTAATTTTGGATTGTACGCACAAAGAACAACATCCGAAGTTATTTCAAATTTGATGCTCCTGAACACCTTCTCACATTCTTGACTCCATCGGAAATCCTGGTCCTTTTGTAGTAGATTTTGTAACGGGTTCAATTTAGAGGAGAGATTCTGCAAAAATCTCCCATAGTAGTTCACCAGACCCAGCCAGCTTCTGACCTCGGAAATTTTTCTCGGAGCTGGTGCGTCAGTTATAGCCTGTATTTTGTCTTTGGTCTTTTCGAGCCCCCTTTCCGAAATTATGTGGCCCACATATGTTATTGAACTTTCAAAAAACTTACACTTGCTGAGTTTGATGCGGAGTCCAACGTTATTTAAACGGCGAAACACTTCTTCAAGACGCAATGTATGTTCTGCAAGACTGGATCCTTGGATTTTTATGTCGTCCAAAAACACGCATACTCCAGGAATATTATCCAATGTTTGCGTTATGTATCTTTGCCAAATTGCTGGAGCAACTTTTGTACCAAACATCAGCCTGTTTACTTTATAGTCACCTTTAATGGTTGATATCGCCTGCATTTCAGCGCTTCGAGTGTCCATTGGCATATGCAGATAAGCTTCGCTCAGATCCAATGTCGTGAAAATCTTACCACCCATCATAGATGTCGCAAAAATATCCTCCACGTGAGGAATTGGATAGTGATCATTCTTAAGTACTTTGTTCAAAGTAATTTTATAATCGGCACAAAGTCTAATCGATCCGTCTTTTTTTATGATAGGGACCACCGGTGTCCCCCATTCACTGTATTGCATTTTTGTTATAATGCCTTCACTCTCTAGACGGTCGATTTCTATGTTCATTTTATCTTGGAGTGCATAAGGCACCTTGCGAGCTGGAATGTAAATTGGTTTAGCACTGTCATCGAGAAATAATTTGGCTTCAAAATTATTTATTCTACCAATTCCGGATTGAAAAACATCACTAAATTTAGCTTTTAGAGCATGCAGTAACTTCTCTTTTGACATAGGTATAGAATTACTCACCTGATTTAATTTTGGCAACTCAACTTTGAATACTTTAATCCACTCTCTTCCGAAAATTGCATCTACCTTTCCTGGCATTATATAAATGTTGGCATTTGCCTCCTTGTTGCCGTATCTTACATGCAATGTCGAATATCCAATCGGCTGAATGATCTCTCCAGTGTAGGTCCGAAACGGAATATTGGATTTGTACATCTGCTTATTTGGCCATGAATCACTAAATTCTTGATAAGACATTGAAGAAACTGCAGCGCCCGTGTCTAGCTCTAGCTGTTTTGACACACCGTCTAGAACTAATGTGAGCATGAACTTCCTCGACTTTCTCTTATCTTCGGGTAAAACGCACCTAGTCAGCTGGTTCATGTAGTAACTGTCTTGCTCCTCGTCGTCGTCATCGTCGTCGTCGACGGAGTGTGATTCTAGAGAGTGAAGCTGATTTTGTTTAAACAATTTTCTGTGCTTGGTAATGGGTGCGGGGGGAGAAGGTCGGGGTTTTTTATCACTACTGTTGTTAGACATCATCCCGCTATTCATGCAAACGCGAGCTAGATGACCTACTTTCCGACATTGCACTCTGCTCGATTGTGTTTGCATGCAGTTGCAAAATGATCTTTATCACCACATCGGTAGCAGTAGTTGGAATTTGGTGAATAATTTTTGGTCTTTGGTTTGCTTGTACTTGCAATCTGGTTTTGGTAATTGCTCAGCGAAGTAGCTTGCAAATTTTGAATTTCTTTGGAGTCTTTTTGTGCAGATTCCATTGCAAGTGTAGCCGTTACGCAATCTTTAAACGCATTGTTTGGTTCTTTTAATTGAATTAATTTTTCTAACCAGTGTGCATTTCGGAGGCCGCTAATGAATTGCTGCCTCAGGTGGGCGTCGGCAGTCGACGCTTGGCAAGATGTGCACTTAAAATCGCAGTTTTTGCACATTTTTTTAAGGTCTGCAACAAAGTTAGATATTGTCTCTCCTTCATGTTGCGTTCGCTTCGTGAACCTATTTTGTTCTGCTATAACGCTAGGCGCAGGGTTTACATGATCTTTGACCAATTTAATTAGTTCATCATAACTTTTAGTCTTTGGGTCTTCTGGGCTGGTTAAGTTGCAGAGTAATTGAAGAGTTTTCGCCCCCATTGCGTGAATTAACCAATTTCTTTTGCTTTCTTTGACAACATCAGTGTTCCCTGTCAGGTTTCTCAAACAGAAGAAATTCTCAAGCCTTTTAATGAAAATCTCCCAGCTTTCATTCTCCTCGTTGAAGCTTTCCAGTTGGATTACTTCAGGCTGCGGTTGACTGGCATTGTTGGTGCTGCCCTGAACCGCCAATGTAATAGCATCCAAAAGAGATTTCAATTGATTGGCATCCATAATTAAATTCGCTGGTTTTTGTTTTTCTTTTCCGCCTCGTCGCCACTGTTAAGTTCTTGCCTACTTAAATAAGAAGACGATCCTTTCTGAAGGTTTGGAGGTTATCGCAAAAAAAAGAAAGAAACGACAAGGTATTTTTGACAGAAGTAAGTCTATCATTTTCATCGCAAATATCTCTCCAGGGTGCGTAGGTGTTATTATAGATTGCTGAGTTCAGGGTTGGTAAATACACAACAGGAAGTGTGGCCGATGCACCAGTTTCCTCAGCAGCAGTTTCCGCTTGTGTGGGTGGGGGAGGGGGAAGGGTTTGTGCCTCAACACCATCTTTTTTATAGACCCTCAGCGTAATTTCATCGAACCCAAACCTAATCACACCTTTTGATTGCGCCAGAGGAGAAAGGGACTCTGCATTGATGATTACAATAGCACCCTTGTAGGGTCCCTTTGGATCCTCCAATTTCACAACCTTCCAGTTGTGAGTAGGAAGGGTTGGATTGGAGAGCCGGATTACCTTCAGAACGTGGTCAGCTTCCTTGAAAATGGCCGGAACCGTGATGCGAGCTCTTGGTCTGCAAGGAATGTCCTCCTTTGCTACAACCTCGAGCTTAGCACCAGGCCAGACCTCTCCAAGTCGGCTGACCGCCAGCGTCAGTAGGTCGCACGACCTCTGATCATCACAGACCATCAACTTGATGTGTCCCTGATGCCAACCGCCATCTTTTGTGATGGGCGGTGATCCCGGATTGTCAGACATTATCTCGACAAAACTGAAGGCCAGCTGTCCTTTGGCCAATGTCCAGTTCTCGGCAGAGATCGTGCCATCCACATCACTTCTGTCGATAATCGCGACTATCTTTTTGTCCTTTAGAACGTCACTGAACGACATTTTTTCCTTGCGAGGGTCAAGAGGAGTGCTGGTGTTTAGCACTTTGGGGCGTTTAGGTAGTGAAACACTACCTTCCATAGACCTTTGTCGCTTCGACGTTGAGTCTTGGCTGGTCTTCAAATTATTTTTGGCCAGGAAATTCTTGGCCCATTTTATCTTGGCGTCATGCTGAGAGTTTCCTCCAGCGCCTAGTTGTTCACCAAACGTCTGGAGAATCCTCTTAGCATTACGCATGTCCCTGTAGTAGGCCTTGGAGGGTCTGAGCTTACGCCCATCTCCCCCAGGACCTTCTTTAGGATTATTTGCTTTTGAGGTAGAAGGACCTGGCACCACAGCCCTACTACCTCCGACAGGCGGTGTAGAAGAGACGAGAGGTTTACTCTCTGTGGTAGTAGAGGAGCCGTTCTTCACAACTGCCTCACTACAGGAAGAAGGTGATGTTACCTGTTTGTCCGATATTCCACTGGCGACAACAGGGCTGTGAGTGTCCACAGCCTTGTCGGCACCAGTGGAAGAGGGATGAACAGCAGACAACTTTGCCGTCGTACTGCTGGCCGGTTCGGTCTTTTGATTTTGTTTTTGTTTTGTTTGTTTTGTTTTAAAAAAAGTTCATTTTGAATCCCACGAGTAGCGGATAAGGGGTGGTCCATCTGTACAGAGATCCGTGTATACAGATAAGGCTAGTTAATCCGGAGGTCGCCAGGTATCCGGATACTCCGTTAGCGACTGAGCTAGTTTTTTAATTGGGCCCTCAGCCTGGCCGATCATCGGCACGGGTCGTATAACACCTTAGATCCAGCCCAATTGGGAAGTTTAAGGGAAGGATATGTTTTGGAAAAGGAGAGACGAACAGCAATTAAGCCATAAGCGTCCCAGGAAGGAAACTAGGCATTGACAGACAGTTATATACCATACAGTCAGGGGATAAGGAGACGTCAGCCAGCATAATAGCACAGAGCTGACGGAGGTGGGGGTAAAGGATTAGGAAGGGGAGGGGGCGAGCGACCTTTGGTTTCAGGACTCTTCTGGGGAAATAATTCCCGAGAATCATTGACCTTACTCAGCTTCTACAACTCGACAAGTTCGACGCTCAGGTAGAAGCTGATGACAGGGCTTACTTGTAAATTTTAAGAGTCTTTATACGGTTGGTAAAACTTATGTTTGTGGCAGATATTGAAAATTGTCCTCGTCATTTTCCTAAGGCTGGACAGTTCTTCATTCCACCAAGAAGGAAGGGTTTTACGGCTGTATTTAACTGGGCAAGAGACTCTAAAAGCTTTACTTATAGCAGTTTCAAAGGTTTTCACCTTTGATTCAGGGTCTACTATCGATTATGTGAGATTCGGTAAGTTGCTCAGTTTGGAATTAGCAATTTGACTGAATTTCTTCCAGTCAGTTCTTTTGGGATTTCTATAAGGCGGAGGGTTTTTCGACTCGAAATTAATTTGAAAAAGAATCCACTTGTGATCCGAAAACGAATTCAAAGGGGAAACTCTCCAATTCTCCACTAATAAATTACGGTTGTTTACTAAAGTAACATCAAGCACATCCTCCCATCCATCATAATTTTCCGAGCTCGGAAAGACGAAAGTGGGAGTATTGCCTCTGTTACAAATGGTCATATTATGTGCAATAATAAAATCAAAAAGTGACTCACCTCGTTCGTTGATTTCAGAACTTCCCCAAAGGGTATGCCGAGCATTCGCGTCGCCTCCGATCATAAGGTTTGCCTTTTCGATCTTAGCTTTGGTTATGATTTTGCACACCTCCTCCGGAGGTGATGGTGCATTGTGGGCAGAGTAGAAAGAGGCCAGCAGTAAACCCTGTGTATTATTGTCTTCGAATCTGACAACTGTCAGATCAGGAGTGCTAAAATTTGGACATAAAAAAACTTTTAAATGTTTCTTAGCTAAAATACAAGTTCTGGGATTACCTTAGTCTTGATCTGCGGTTTTATAAAAGAGGTCGTATTGGTTGTCTTGGAGGCCTCGCACCTTGAGGCCGTTTATCCACGGTTCTTGGATAACGCCAATGTCGAAGTTTTCCTCCCCAAGGAAAACTCTCAGATTATATGAAGCACACTTAGAGTGCTTCAGATTAATCTGGACGACCTTCAGCGCGTTTTTTAATTATTATTTTTAGCTGCAGAGCTGGGGTCCGGCAACTCGCTGGGGACCTCGACTCCGCTAACAACATAGTCAACCTCGACGTTGTCATCAGCTTTGTCGGTGTCTGTTCCCTGACTGCAGATTTTTAATTTTGGCATTCCTTATGCCAAAACTAAGTTTATACTCGGCCTTTTCGAGAGCCCCTAGGCTTTCCTCGCTAATCCTCAGAAGGTAAGAGGCGCTGGTCTTCTGTGGTTCTTCTGCTTTAATCACAGCCCAATGGTGCATGGGGACCAGCGGATTTTGCCTCTGAAGACCGCGGATCAAATCCTGTCCGCTTGGCTTTATGCTAATGAGCGGCAACCAAATGCGAGACTTCGGTTGTCTAGGGATGTCCTTAGCCGGGATAAGCTTGAGCTTCAAACCCTCCCAGTCATTGCTAACCTTAGCAATGCTTTCACTAAGGGAATCCCTAGAAAACCTGTCAGCACACTTGATTACCCTATACCCCCTGAGCATCTCTCCAGAGTCAAAACTAGGGTAGGGGCCCTCACTGTTTGTTATTGTGTATGAAAACACCATCTCAGAGAGCTTGCCCTCGATAGAGTTCCACACGTTCAGCAGACCTTTGCTGTTTGTGGAGAGCTCATCCACAACTGCTACTTGGAGGTCATCCCTGACAACCCCACTAAGAGTACGCAGTTGCGCTGCTCCAGAAGATGGTGCTTTCCCTGGCTTTGTCCGGCCGTCAAGCTTGCTCTTTTTCTGAGACGGGCAGATCTCTTCCTGAGTTCTGTTTCGCTTAACGGCCTTTTCTCGGCTGGCCTTGTATTCATCAACAACCTTCTGGTACTTTATTTTATCTAGGGCGTCCTTCTCATGAATCGCTCCGGTCTCTTCATTCTTGGCAATCTTGGCAAGAATAAAACAGGCCGTTTTGAAGCGGTTCTTGAGAAGAGCGCCCTCCGATGGCTTTTTGGTTCCTCGAGTTGCACTGCTACTCGAGGGTTTCGGATTTGTCTGCGGTTTAGGAAGCATAGGAGTGCTATGAATAGCACTGCCTATACTTCCTGTGGTTTTGAGTTGCTCATAAGTGCTGGAACTACCAGCGCTAAATGAGCTCCCCTTCACGGTCTCCTGGCTGGAGGCCAAGAGTTCATCCTCCAAGTCTGCGGATGGTTCTGTGTTAGTCAAGTCAAGTTCGTCCATTTTGTTTAAGTATTAAGAATGTTGGTCCCACGAGTAGGTCGGAAAAAAAGATGTCAGCCCCGGCAGAGCCGATATACCGGGGTAAGGCAGAAAAATAAGACGGACCCTGCCAAGGCATCCGAATGAGCTCGTTAGCGACTGCTTTGCCCCCCAGCCTTTCATTCTTCGGCACGGATTATGTAAAACGCTCACACCACCACTGAAATTAGGGATCTCGTATCTATGGTCAAATTGCATTGCTAAAGGCTTGCTACTATTAAGGAGTAGGAAACTTCAGCAATTCAACCTGACCTTAGCTGATCCCCATGTTGACAACATACAAGACCACTGTGGTGATCATTACCGCCCGGCACCCACTAGGAGGGTTTGAAACGAGGATTTTTGCTGAGCTCAAAATCTTGGACTTCGACGAAAACATGCTCGAGTTCCTGTTTTAGGCTTAAGCTCAATAGATGCAGGCCAAACCAAAGGACGTGTGTCCTTGAACTTGATGTCACGTTATGATTCAACTTTGCTGTCTATAGATGCGTTTTGCTTGACAAGATTGACGTCCAATTTACCGTCAAATTCGTGTCAAATCTCAAATTGGTATTACCTTTGTCATTTAAATGTCGCAGATCCATACTTTAATATGTCGGGTCCTATTGACATTATTCTTGGTGCCGATAAGGTCTGGTCGATATTGAAACCCGAACAAGTTATTGGGCCTGAAGGAAGACCCATTGCTCAGAAAACGACCTTCGGTTGGGTTATAAGTGGAGAACTCAATGAGTCGAATGATGTTGGTTCAGCATTATCTTCGTTCCACTCAACCTGTGACGTGGATTATCTTCTTCAAAAATTTTGGCAGTTGGAAGAAGATCTTCCACGATTCTCATGCTAGTCTAAACGATCCCGCTGAAAAGCATTTTCAAGGTCGCACGTTAGATGGAAAATACGTTGTTTCACTTCAATTTAAGAATCAGGCACCCAAGTTTGAAAGTACCCTTCAGTCCGCAGTTTTGCGTCTTTATGCTATGGAAAGACGATTTACCAATAATCCACCGACAATATGTTTCATTTATGAAGGAATATCTTGACTTAGGTCATATGGAACTGATTCCTGGTTCGGAAATCGATAAAAACCGGTCGTGCCAATTCTATTTGCCCCACCACTCTGTGTTAAAGCCAGATAGCTCGACTACAAAGCTTCGCGTTGTATTCGATGGTTCGGCTAAAGACATTAATAGAAATTCGTTAAATAGCCAACTACTTATCGGTCCATCATTACAACGTGATTTGTTCGGTGTATGTTTAAGATTCCGTCAACATCGATTTGTGTTTACCGCGGATATCGTCAAAATGTTTCGACAGATCTGGGTACAAAAAAATGATAGAGACTATCAGCGAATAGTTTGAAGGGAAGACAAGCAAAGACCTATTGAGCATTATCGCATCAAAACGGTTACTTATGGAACGGCGGCGTCGGCTCCATTTTTATCGGTTCGTGTTCTTCAACAACTCGCTACAGACTATAAATCCAAATACCCAAACGCAGCTTGGGTTCTACTTCACGACGTCTACGTTGTTGACTTCATGACCGGTTCAAATTCAATAAAAACCTTATTAGATTTACAAACGGAACTTGTATCATTATTGTCAGAATCCCAGTTACAGCTCCGAAAATGGAGTTCTAATTGCTGGGCACTACTAGCTACCAAAAACCGTGAAGATTGTGATTACTCGTTTGTAGATCCAGAACGATCCGTGAAAGTGTTAGGAATGTACTGGAATCCTGCGTCAGGCATGTATTCTTTTCGGCTGTCTAATCTCAAACCGCGACCTGTAATAACAAGGAGAACATTACTTTCCGAAATATCCAGCATCTTTGACCCATTAGGTTTTTTCTCCCCTTCGGTAGTACTTTTTAAAATGCTTTTTCAAAAACTGTGGTCGTCTCAATTCAATTTAAGCTGGGATGATCCCCTTCCCTCTGAACTCTCGGAAACATGGTTGACCTATCGCGAACAACTACATATCGTGTTTTGAAAAGGTTCGTGTCCCACGTAATGTATTCTTGTTTGATGCAACTGTTGAGCTCCATGGATTCTGCGATGTGTCTTCATCAGCCTATGCCGCCGTTCGTGTACGTTGTTACATCGTCGCAAGTAAGACTAAAGTTGCCCCTTTAAAACCAGTGTTCATTCCCCGTCTGGAACTCTGTGGTGCGTTATTGTTGTCTCGGTTGATAACTTCGGTAAAATCATCGTTTAACGTAAAAATTCATAAAACGATGGCATGTTGCGATTCGGAAATCGTGCTGCATTGGCTGGCGTCACCACCACGTAGATGGACAAAATTTGTCACCAATAGGACGGCCTCAATTTTGGAAACTCTGCCGAGAAGTTATTGGCGTCATGTACGATCGGAATCAAATCCTGCTGATTGTGCGTCGTGCGGTATAACACCCTCAACGCTCTTCAATCCCCATCTTTAGTCGACCAGTCCACCTTGGCTGTCTGAGTCTGAAGATGCTTGGCCAAAATCAAATCTTTGTGTAACTACAATGGATTCGGACGCAATTATACTTGAGGAAAAGAACGTTGGAAGGCATGCACTCGTCACGTCGATTGATGGACATGTCTTTCACAAGCTTGTAGAAAAATTCTCGTCTTGGTATCGTCTTCTACGAGTGATTGCATACATCAGAAGGTACACTTTAAATTTGAATAAAACCAGAACCCATTTTTTCGATGGCCTAAAATTCGAGGAGATCCAAAAGGCAAAACACTCATTATTGTTATTCGTCCAAAATACCGCCTTCCAAGATGACATTCAAAATTTGCGACTTCATCACCAACTACCAGCAAAATCAAAATTACTAAAATATTCACCATTCATTGACAATGTGGGTCTGCTTCGTGTAGGGGGCGCATAAAACAATCAACAATATCATTCAACATAAAACACCCTATTATTTTACCTAAAACTACCCGATTTCTAAGCTTATAATTACAGATATTCACGAACGTTATCTCCATGCAAGACAATCTCAAACGTTCGTCTTTTTTCGACAGCAATATTGGATAATGGGTAGCCGCAATCTCATTCGAAGAATCGTGGATCGTTGCAAGACTTGTTTTATGAAACGCAAAGCAACCAGTCAACAGATCATGGGTGATCTTCCAAAATGCCGCATCACAGGATGTGATTATGCGGGTCCCTTCACCATAAGATTGTCCCGATGCCGGAAGGCTAAGATGTCAAAAGCCTATTTTGCTCTGTTCGTCTGTATGGCTACGAAAGCCATCCATTTAGAGCTCGTCAGTGATCTGACTACGGATGCTTTCATCGCAGCTCTTCAACGATTTACATCACGCCATGGAAAATGAGCTAACATCTACAGTGACGACGGGACGAATTTTTACGGAGCACGCCGATGTTTAACGTAGATGCATAAGTTGTGCCTAAACCAAGCGCATAACGATCTCATAACTTCCACCTTGGCTAAAGACGGCATAAACTGGCACTTTATTTCACCCTCCGCCCCACACTTTGGTGGATTATGGGAGGCTGGAGTGAAGTCGGTCAAATTACATTTACGACGAGTTGTTGGCCAATCGATATTAACTTTTGAAGAGATGTATACTTTGTTAACCCAGATTGAATCTATTTTAAACTCTCGTCCTTTATGTTCTTTATCAGATTCAGATCTAAATCCACTAACCCCATCTCATGTCCTCATAGGTGAATCTTTAACAGTCATACCCGAGCCGAGCCATTCAGACACTCCAATCAACCGCCTATCACATTGGAATCATATTCAGAGTATGGTACAAGGCTTTTGGAAACGCTGGCAATCGGAGTTTCTCACAACCTAACAAGAGCGACCCAAATGGCAAAAACCAAACATCAATTTCAAACCTGGAGATTTGGTGGTATTAAGGAACCCAATCTACCACCAGCTACTTTGGTCATGGGACGAATACTCTCGGTAACGTTGGGTGCAGATCACCATGCACGAGTGGCCACTGTTCGTACAGCATCTGGAATATTTGTTCGAACCATTACAAAATTAGCCTTATTGCCAATATCCTGAAACTCGTTCAGGGGGGGCGGAATGTTTAAGATTCAAATTAAATTTCTAATAATGTATAAATCTTCATTTTTGTTCATACAATTATTATTATATAAATTATGCGTGGTCCACGGTGTGCTGAATGATGAGAACGAGAATGCTCTCAACGAGATGTATTCCACAAACAACAACAACTTGCATACGTCTGCAAAGATGATGGGTGCAGAAGTTCATGCACGTCTTGTTTTTAATAAGCATTCGTTCTATTGGAATTCAACCGCAGAGCAGAGCACACCGTGGACCAAAACTTAAGGTAATCATTTTTATTGTGTTATTTAATAGAATTAAAAATAATAATTATAACGTTAAGCAGAAATGTTCTAACTTTTTTTGTATCTGCTGTGTATATCCGGTGTGGTCTGCTTCTGCACATAAGGTTTATATGAAACCTTTTCAACGTTTTTTATAAGACCCTGCATCCTGTAACAACTTAAGAAGTGGGATACCATCAATTTAAATAATTTAATACATTTTGGAAGGATTAATGATGAATAAAAAATAACGGTGACGTGAAATAGTACCAAATGAAATAACACCAAATTCCAAATTTGTCCTTATTTCGTTGTTCAAAACGAAATAAAACCTTTATTTCGATTTATAAAAAGAAATAAGGCCAAAAAAATAATGGAAAAAACGCCGAATATTTTAAAATTCAAAATTTAAAGTTCACTTTTTTACATATAAAATACGCAAAAATGGTTGATTTATTGTCTAGAATAGCTACTTTTGCTAAAAAGTTTTTTTGAATTGATAGCACGGCGCGGCGTATTAACAGCTAGGTTAAGCAGGATCCCCCTGCTTGTGATCACTATAGGATTTGGGGTGGGTGCGAGTTTGGGTATATGCAAAGAACTTTTGCATTTGAGCACTAAAATCAAAGAAATTCCCAACAAAAAAAAAAGCAAGTATGGCTCACAGATATGAAAGAATCACAACGCATTCGTGTTCTTTGCATATACCTAAACTCGCACCCACCCCAAATCCTATAGTGGTCCCAAGCAGGGGGGTTGCAGGGGGGCAGCATGCCCCCCTTACATACCTAGCTGTTAGTACGCCGCCGTGCTATCAATTCAAAAAACTTGTTTTAGGCTCCAATTTCGAAAATTTCAATCGAGCAACAAGTATCTGTCACATTTTTCAACTTTTTTTAATTAATAACAAAAAAAATTGTTGCAAAATTGCACTTCCCCCGATTTTTTATTAAAGTTTACGAAAAAATACACTGATTTGGCTATTTTCCGAATTTTTTTTTTATTTTTTTAGCAAAAGTAGCTATTCTAGGCAATTACCGAATTTTGTGATTCCCAAAATTGACCCCTTCGAAATGGCTTACAATTTTTTTTCATTCTCCATATCTGATCGTCAACATGGATTTCCTTTTAGTTTATATATGTTTATCCTTTTATTACTTTTGTATATCCTTTTATTACTTTTGTTTATCCTTCCGGTCCGATTTTAAACTCTGAACATGCAACTCAAATTAAAGAATTCAACATTCTTTAAATCAGACATGTTGAAATATTTACACAAAAGGAAACAAATAATATTGTAATGAACAATATGTGAATTATAGGAAACACCGACAACGATATCTGTGCATAAAAAGGCCATAAGAACCACAAGCGCAGTTGAAGGATTCAACAGTAAATTAAGTAGGAAGTTTGTGAAAAAAGGGAATTTTTTTTTAAATTTCTCGATTGTCTTCTTGATGAAGATCAGGTTGTATCCAGAGATTTTATTATGGCAACCGATGGTACTTTTGACGTCTTTCAGTCAAAAAAAAAAAAAGATTTCAAGACCGAAGTGCCCTTATTGAGAGTGTTACCACTAAGCTAAGCCAAGGAAAAATTTCAATTGATGATTTTTTGAAGCAAGTTTCTAATAGAAATAATAAAATACTTCCATTGGATAATTTCAATGATCAGGATGAACAGACGATGGACAGTGATGATCCAAATTGGGATGCCTTGCTCAAAGAAAATACTAATGAAACCAAAGTACTTTTTTGATTATAAACCTGCGAACATTCTGTGATATAAGTGTCAATTCTGTTTAATTTGATAGTTTTTCTTGTTTATGTCTATTATTTATTTCATATTCTTTTTGTTAATTTATTTTCAATTTTGTGTCAGTGCCGTCGTTGGAAGCATGCAGTAATGGGAGTAAAATTGATAAAATTAATGTGATTTAATACAAAAGATTGAATAAAGACACCTCTGAAGAAGTAAGGAACACTTACGAAACGTTGGGAAAGAATGAAATAAGTTTTTTATTTGTATTCCAAAAACAAAAAGACCAAAATAGCCTAACAAAATATCTTATATATAAATAAAATAATTGGTCAAATACACATAACAATTTTACTTTATGTTTTTTCCTAATTCTGCAAAATTTTAAATCGAAACAATGCCAAATTGCTATTATTTCGTTTTCTAAAGCGAAATAAACCCAAATTGAAAATTTGGTCAAACTTTTCAATTAAAATTCATTTTTCGATGAAATCTGAGACTGAAGTTGCATTATTTCTGCGAATTGATAATTCAACCACGTATCAAGAGTTCCGTACAAATTTTCTTAGAAATTTTGGCCACAACTTTACTACTATACTATAACTACTTTAAAAAAAAACTTAAGAACATGATCATCATAAATGTATGTATGTTTATGACTCTATGTATTTTTTTTTTAATTTTCGATTGTCGATCGATTGTCAATGATGGACAAATTGTTATAGTTTACTTGTTTATATATAATATTCTACTTTTTATTTTCGATCATTTAGTTTTTAAGTAAAAACAATATTCTAATTATTTAATGTCATATAAAATAAATTTTTCTTAAAATTATATTCAAATGGAATAGATGTTTGTTCCGAAATAGATTTGTATTTCCTGTTAGTTAAAAACGATCGGATGTATCCGAAAATCTTCGGTCCTATTTTCCAATTCATTAATTTATTTAAAACAACGTGGATTCCAATTTTATCTAATGCTTTTTCAAAGTCAATTGATAAAATTGAAATGTGTTTTTTTGCTGATAATGACGCTATATATTCGTCAATGCATAAGAGGGCATCTGTTGTGCCTAAAGTCTAAAAGCCAATTGATTGTTACTAATTAAATTCTTGTTATCAATAAACCACTGTAATCTTTTAGAAATTATCTTTTCCAATATTTTTCCCATACAAAGAAGCAGGGATATTGGTCTACGAGTATACCCACTAAATTCGAGAAGGTTCTTTTTCGGTTTGGGCAGTGGTATGATAGTTGCTATTTTCCATGCTTGTCAAAAATCAAAAAATCAAAAACTTTGTTATATAGGGATAAAATGCGAAGCTGCAGTGGAAGCGGACAATTTTTAAGAATATTGTACGATACGCGATCGAAACCCGGTGTTTTGCCCTTGATTAGATGTAGACAGTTTTCCAATTCAATTAATTTAATTGGCGATTCAATAAACTTGGCGAAGTTCGAGATATTTGTAGAAGATGGAATTATTTGTAGAGAGGTGTATTTTACTTGCAAGAATTCTGTAGGGAATCTGCTATCTTCTGAATGTTTAGCCCAACAACTCGCGAAACAGTTGGCTATATCTGAGAATGCAGAAAGTGTATTTGAATCTGTTTTAATTATATTTATTGTATATGGACTATAATTCCCAGTGAGGGTCTTAATGTCCGACCATAGTTTTTTAGGTGAAGATTGGGGGTTTAAATTGTTAGTAAACGTTTCGAAACAATTTTGCTTAGCCAATTTGGCAGCTTTACGAAAATACGTGTTGGCTTTGCGGTAGCAGACAAGGTTAGCATCAGTTGGATGTCTTTTAAAAACTTCCAAGCGTTTTGTTTTGTGTTTCTTAAGTCACTTATTTCATTGTTCCACCAAGGGACATGCTTTCTTGTGTTTTTATTTTGCGACTGTGGAATTGAATTATTAGCTGCAACTTTGATTGTTTTCAGTATTCTGGCTGCTTCCTGGTTTATGTTTGGGGATATTTGATATGTAGACGTTAAGTTTGTAGCGTTTGTTTTGAAAAGGTTCAAGTTTGCTTTGTCGACTTGGTATTTTGGGCGGGGTTTAGCATTCGTACGCTCTGAATCAAGGGTTATATTTGTCACGATTGGGAAATGGGTACTACCATATAAATCGGAGAGAATTGACCAGGTTGTAGATAGGTATAATTGTAGTGAAATTAAGGTTAAGTCGATATGAGTTAAAGTTTTGTGATTGAAAAGTGGGTCGGACTTCCGTTATTCAGAAGTATAAAGTTGGTGTTTGTACAAAAATTTTCAAATATTTTACCTCTAGTGTTGCTACAAGAAGAACCCCAAAGAGGGCTCCAGCAATTAAAATCGCCTGTTATCAAAACAGGGGTTTGGATTACATTGACAATGTTTTCTAAATCCGAAGAAGAAAATGTTTGGTCTGGTGGTATATATGTATACATTGATAGTTGTTACTTTGATTTTCAATTCTAATTCAATTGCAAGTGCGGAAATATTTGAATTTATTTGGATAGGTTTATGGGAAATTGATTTGTGTACAAGAAAGCCAATTCCTTGTTTAGCTGTGATAAATAAATAAATAAAATAAATAAATTAGGTGGCGCAACAGTCCATAAAGGACCAGGGCCTAGTGACTTACAACTCGCAACCATCTCTGTGTGCGAGTAATGTTGTCAGAGATGGAAGGGACCTACAGTTTATATGCCGAATGCGAACGGCTAATTTGAGAAAGCACTTTTCATGACAAGAATTACTATTGGAGGATTTGTCAATTCCTCGCAAGAGGCAGTACCCGTGAAAAAAGTTAGGTGACACAGGCAGGGATTGAACCCAAGACCCCTTGCATGACAGTCCAACGCACTAACCATCACGCTATGGGTACCTACTGCTGGTAATGCTTCGACTATATCATCAATGAAGAGTGCAAACAAGCTTGGACTGAGTGCACAGCCCTGTCTAACTCCTGATTTCGTTTCGAACCATTCTGATAAGCATTGGCCATTCCACACTGATGCTTTGGTAGTCTTGTATAAATTTTGCAATACTTTACCGAACTTAAGCGACATTCCTTTCTGGAAAAGCTTGTAAAACAGGGCATTGCGATCCATTATGTCGAAAGCAGCTTTGAAATCAACGAAAAATGCAAATAGTTTCTTATTTCTCGATAGAAACGAGTCAGCAATCGAGCGGAGTACAAAAATGTGATCGACGGTGGAGTATCCCGATCTGAAGCCAGCTTGGAACTCACTAAGCAGATTATTAGAATGTATCCATTCATTTAAACGACTGAGCAGAATCGATGTAAATATCTTATATGACGAGTTCAAAAACGAGATTCCTCTGTAGTTTTCAGGAACTTCAGTGCTTCCCTTCTTGTGGATGGGGAAAATCAAGGCATGGCTGAACTGATGTGGGATGATTCCTTCCTCAAAGATCTGGTTGAATACTGCTGTTAGAGATACAACAAGAGTATCTGTACCATATCTGTAGAATTTTGCTGGTATACCATCAGAGCCCGCAGCTTTTCGATCCTTTTGGTTGTTTATCGATATAAACACTTCTTCCTTTGAAATTGGTGCATCTAAAATATTATTTTTGAAGCCAGATGTGGCATACTGATTCAGAAACTTATTTGGCGCATCTGGGTTTAATAATTGCTCGAAATATGTTTGCAGTCTATTTGAATTAAGATACGGGCTAATAGTAAATTTTGTTCCATTAAGTTTTCGTACCAGGTTCCAAAACTCAGACGACTTGTTACACTTTGCAAGCTGATGTGCTTGGGCTTCCGAATAGTCTTTTTTCTTTTTTCGGCAGAGAAGTTTATAATTCTGATTATACTCCATGTGTTTTCCTTTTGTGAAGTTTGTATTGGACTTCCGATATGCACTCAGCCAAGCGTAAGAAAGGCTTCTCGCCTGCATGCATTCCTTGTCAAACCAGGGTTCCCTATATTCAGTTTTTCTATGACTGTTATTCGGCATATGGTATGCTCCTTTAATGCTTTTTTCAATTTTGTTTAGGCTTGCGTCATGTTGCTCCATCATCAGAAGTGCATCTAAACGTGTTCTATAGTTAGATGCAGATTCGTTTGACCAGCGAAGTTTGAGAATCAGTTGCATTTGTACATTGGTTTCATTTTTTTCTTCCCCGTAAGTAAAGGATATACAAAGAGGCATGTGGTCTGAAAACGGTTTCTTTTCTATTTCCAGATTTTTAACAACTGTTCTCCAGTCACCACCTTCCAAACTGTAGTCAATGACCGAACTTCCTTGTTTTCCCACGAATGTAAATTCACCCAATTTATCACCATCACTTACACCGTTCATTACACGTAGGCCGAAAGTGTTGCAAAGTTCAAGCAATTGACTTCCTCTTGCATTCTTAATTGTGTCTTTTGAATTTCTTGCTATTCCGAGTCTGGCATTCTCAACCCCTTCTTCAATCCCTATTCTTGCGTTTAGGTCTCCCACCAGCAATATATTTTCAACATCACCACACGTTAAGAAATCCTTGATATTTTCGAAGTCAGTGTTCCAATGGTTACAGTTGACATAAGCTGGGATTATACGGTAGATTTTTCCACAAATCCTCATATCCAAGTAAGTCAGAACTCCATTCTGTTTAAATTCACAATTTATGCCTTTAAGGTCTTTTTTGTACCCAAAAATACACCCACCACTTGCTCTTCCCCTTAAGTTTGTTCTCGTAGCTGATATTATCTTAAGTTCGAAATTATTAAATTTGTTAACATAGTTGCCGATATTACAATCCATAAAGTAAGTTTCATACAAAAAAATTATTTCAGAATTAATAACATAGCTATAAAAATCATTAAAAATACACTTATTAGACAGTCCTGCTATATTATATGATAAAATTCTAAAAATATTGAGATCAGTTTTGCTTACATTACTTTTGTTTACATAGGTACTATTAAAATTAATATTATTTACTAAAGGGCAGACGGCATTACAATTAAAAATAAGGTTGTGACACTTGTAGATGGTTGGTTATAGCATTATTATTACTGCAACCTGGAACGTCTTCTGTTGAAACGTCATTTGTCAGCTGGTCTAATAATGACATTCCACACACTCCGCCGTCACATTTTAATTTGTTGTAGATGTCAAAATAAAATTGTTTACCTTCCACCAACAGTGTTTGTCCGCGAATTTTGGTTTTTAGATTTTTGTTTTTTCTAAATATGTCGGTTTTGAGTTGTATCAATCGTCTTCTCCGGGCTCTAGCCGCAGGTGGTAAATCCCTATGTATGGATATTCCGGTGTTTTTTAGTTTGATCGTTGAACCCAGCAATCGTGTTACGTCCTCTATTTTATTGAGTTTCACAATAACATTGGCCGTCTTGTTATTATTCGTCGGTCGCAAAACTCGTGTTGTTGCAATAACGTTGGCTTCATTTGTTTGCAAACAGATCCAGGCAACACTTTTGGGCCTTCTCTCCCACATCTTCTTCGCCGTTTTTCGGAAAATGGACGATGACATTTTTTTCGTTGACCTTCATTTCCATTTGCTCCATTTTTTGTTCCAAAGCAATGCATCGAGCTTCAAATTGCTTCACCTGGGACTGCAACTGGGTGTTACTAGTCTGCAAGCTTTGAACTTCAGCATGAATAACATCCATATCAGCTCTCGTAGGCATGTCTTTCAATTTGTCATCAAGTAGCATAGAGACGATATCATGCATCATATGTCTCAAAGCTGTGACCTCCATGGCTCCAACTGCTGTAGGGTAAAGGTGTCAACAGTGGATCAATTTTTACATCTTGGGCTGTTAAGCTCGCATTTATAATAGTAGCCATGACATTTTTTTTTCACAGCATTTTCAATATATTTTCTTCAACTTAAGCAAAAAATTTCAAAACTTTATGCTTTCGATAAAATAAAAAAAAATGTTTTTAACTTACCTTGCCACATAATTCACTGTGTACTTTGGGTGTACACAGTGAATCAGTGACTGGTACACAGTGAATCAGGGATGTTAGAAGTGTCTTTTAAGAAAAAAACAATGTTTTTTAGTTTTATAATTATTTTTATATTTATCAGTCATATTTTATTTAATGATAAAAAACTAAACAAAAATATAAACTCTTCATTTATAACAAAAAAATAATTAAAATAAAACTCTTCATGTATAAAAAATATCACAAGCTGAAAATAAAGAAAAATAGTTTAAAAAAAAATAAGGAAAGAAAAGTAATCCATTTGATTAAAATGTATAGCGTTCTAGCGAACATCCATGTTTGAAAAGTTGAAATTGAATGAAAAATTTGAATTTCTTAGTGAATCAGTGATTCACTGTGTACCTTTTTCAAATGATTCACTGTGTACCATGTTGTTATTTTAACAAAAACACATTGAAATCATATTAAATATTTCGAACAAGTAAACAAGTTGATACAAATTATTAAGTCAATATAACCACAAATACAAATATATGACTCAAATGGAGTTACGATGCACAGCTATTAAATGAGAAGAAAAACAAATAGAAAACAAAAAATTACTTACCAATGCAGAAAACACAAAAACACGAAAACAAACGACTCCGATCCAAGGGATCACGCAGACTGATGGTTTGAAGGGATGAAATGAACAAAGACGATCTTTTCTCTTTTTCAAATTTATTATAAAATAAAAAAATACATCGTGAGACCTAATGATTCACTGTGTACCCTGATTCACTGTTGACACCTTTACCCTACTTGTCGTTTCTTGAGGCGACGCTGGAGCAACTTCTTTGTGCGGTCTTTTAGGTGGTTGATTATTCCCACTAGAAGAACCTGAGCTGGGTGGTGTTCGTTGCATGTCTTTTAATTTTGCAAATTCGGTTAACGGTGCACTGATAATGACTAAAATTCGATGCCTTTTTTTTCGAAGTGCAGAAAAGTGACAAGGAAACTAAAGAACTCACCAATTTTGATTCAATTAGTTTCAGTGTGTAAATGTTTTTACTGAGGTAATTGATAATATATTTTTTTTTAACTTATAACTATTGCAAAAAAAGAAAAATTACTAAGAGCGATCGCTTAAACTAAACTTTACACTGCTAACCAAGGTTGCCAACCAAAAAATATAAAATGTATTATATTATCAAAAATCGATTATGGTCTAGCTATTTACGGCAAATGCTCAAAATCTAGTATTCAGCTTATTAAACCAGAATACCATGCGGCAATACGACTGGCACTCAGGGCTTTTAGAACTACACCGATCATGAATATGTTGACCGAATATGGCCTCCCGTACATCGAACATAGACAAGCTTATGTTACAGCTCATCTAATAAACAAAATAACAACATCAACCAATTCACCGATAACTCCAATATTAAAACAAACTATCAAACGTGAAAAAATATCTTAATGTCTTCAACAATTCACAACATCATTTCGTCTTCAAAGGTCCTCGACTTTCAAATCACCTTCAACACAGCAAAAGAACCGTCATATCCACCATGGTTTCTTTCACAAAGGTACAGAAAGGCACCACTAGCAAGGAAATCTATAAGGCTGCAATAATTATATGTACAGACAGCCTCTCTACGCCGAACGCCGTAAAAAACATAAACAACAAATCACCAATTATACAACAGATAAGGGATAAACTCATTGCAAATAAGGACAGATTGAAACTATTATGGGTACCTGGGCATTAAGGTATTAAAGGCAACGAATTTGCTGATGTAATTGCAAAACAAGGAGCTAGAGAACCTCTTTTAATGTCTTATGTACCAAACAAAATTGACATAACAAAAATGGTGAAAAACCATTTTTTTAAGACAAGACAAATCCAATGGAGCAATTACCAACACCACTACACAAATATAAATCCAGAAAATTCAATAAATTCGCAAAATATAATGCTTATAGGCGATGTTAATGCCAGAATAGGAGAAGAACAAATATTTCCACCAGATATTAGTCTTTCTGCTTCAGAAATTCTAGAAAAACGAAACTCAAAAGATAAAGTCATAAACAAAAATGGTCGCATGTTCTTAGAAATGTGTGAGAATTTCAACCTATTTATCCTTAACGGAAGCACTACCCATGATTTGAATGGTGAATTTACTTTTATAGGAGGAGCAGGCAAAGTTATCGCTCACTTTGGAGTAGGAACACAGGTGTCCTCAGACCATATGCCATTACAAGTATTATTTGACCTCGATACCCCAAGAACATACAATGAAATCATATTGCCCCCAAACTGCTATGGAAAGAAAACCAAAAAGATGCATATGCGCTAAAATTACTTAACAAAATTCAAAGTTTCTGCTCTCCAGTAGATACAAACACTGGAGAAAAAATAAAAATACTTCAGGAATGTATTAAAAAAGTTGCATCTAGGAATCCTACATCAAATAGCCGAAGTTATAATGAAAAATGGTTTGATCAAGAATGTTTTATTGCTAGAAAACAATCTTTTGACTTACTAAGAAAAATTAGAAACACAACAAGCCCAAGTAAAACCCTAACAGAACAATATATAAACACAAACAAGGCCTACAAACTATTATGCCAAAAAAACGCGAAAATTATTTTAAAAATGTCGCACTCGAACTTTCCAACACAAGAAATTCAAAAAAGTTTTGGGACAACATTAAAACTCTACGAGGCATTAATTTTGTCTCCGGTGTGCATATATCGGCTGCAAAATTGGTTCACCATTTTAAGCTACTGCTTTACCCAAGTAATGTATGCGAAAGCATTCATTTTGCCGAACCGTATATAGTTGATGAATTATTGGATAGTGATATATCTATGTGTGAATTAAAAGTATGTCTTCAATTGGCCAAAAATAAAAAAGCACCAGGTCCAGACAGAATTGGAAACGAATTTTATAGGAACGCACCAATTGAGTTTTTAAATTAAATGTTATCAATTTTCAACCTCATATTTCAAACTGGTGAAATACCTCAAGAATTCAATGATTCAATAGTTTATCCAATCCATAAAAAAGGTGACATCAGTACACCAAGTAATTATCCAGGCATATCTTTTATGAATTCAATTGCAAAATTATTTGCCTCTATTCTCTTGAATAGGATCAAATCATGGGAACAGAGAAATAAAGTTCTGAGTGAATATCAAGCAGGATTTCGAAAAGGTTACTCTACCGTCGATAATATTTTCATAATTACAACCGTTTCACAATACTTTCTTAGAAAAAATAGAAAACTATACACATTTTTTGTTGACTTTAGAGCCGCCTTTGATTCAATTGACCGCAACGCGCTATTTTTCAAATTATCGCAGAAAGGAATGTCAACGAAAATGATCCGAGCTTTAAGAAATATGTTTAAAAACACGCGTCAAAGGGTTTGGGATGGTAAGAATCTTTCAGAATGGTTTGAAACTAGTTCTGGTGTTAAGCAAGATGCCTCTTGAGCGCCGTTCTTTTTGCCCTGTTTAAAGATGACGTTACAGAACATCTACCTGCAGGTATTCACATAGCCCAGCAAACTTTTAAGGTCTTACTATACGCAGATGATATTGTTCTATTCGCAGAATCAGCTCACAGTTTACAGCTTATGATCAATAAACTATGTACCTATTGTAAAACGTGGAATTTGGAGATAAATCTCCAGAAATCGAAAATTATGATACTTAAGAATAGACAAACTAAATTAGAAAAAAATGAAAAATGGTTTCTGGATCGGCAGCAAATTGAAGTTGTCACGAAATACAGCTACCTTGGTATAATTCTAGAACCAAACATGAAATTCACACAACATTTTGAAAACAAATTAAAAGCCTTAAAAAACCTTATCAACGCCTCATGGAAGGATATCATTAGTAAAAATGAAATACCACTCTCAGCTAAGTATAAAATTTTTGAAAGTGTTATGCGCTCAGTTATGTGTTACAGCTGTCAGACCTGGGGATTTAAGCAATACGAACAAACCGAAAAGCTTCTACGCTTCTTTCTGAAAAAGTTATTCCACCTTCCCTCGAATACCCCTAATTATGTACTCATGCTTGAAACAGGCCTTCCAAATATACTACTATATACTTACTCTAAAGTTACATTTTGATTATATACATAAAGTTCTCTGTTACCCATCAAACAGACTTCCAAATATTCTTGCTAAGTATACTTTTCACCATAAATTAGAATGGATTAATTATTGGATTTCATTGGCAGAAAAATGTGAAACAGACCTAAATATACAATACACAAATCTTGCACTTCTGAAGCAACAATGCTATAATCTTCTGGAAATATCCGACTCACAAGGTCGTACCCAAAACATTGAAAAAGCAAAATCATCAATTAATAGAATTATTTATTCAGATCTTAACTATGATCTCAACGAAAAGAATTACTTTAATGACCGTTACAGTGTGAAAGAAATATCACTAATATGTAGAGCAAGATGTGAAATGCTGAATTTGAATGGATCTCCATATAGAAACGTTATAACCAATCAGTGCACAATTTGTAATATGAAAGCGAAAAAAGATACTTTCCATTTTTTAGCTATATGTCCCATTTATAAAGATCTAACTCTTATTTACTTTGGGGAACGCTCGTTGACAATGGAACATACAAAGAGACTCCTAAATGGTTGCTCTTTATAAATTTATTGTATCTGCATTTATATACCGAAACAATATAACAACAGAATTTAGATAAGAAAAAAAATAGCTTACACTTTTATTTAAAAAAAAAAAAAAAAAAAAAAAACAAGTTTTTATGAAAATAGGCTTCCTTTTTATTTTATTTTATTTTTATATTCGAAAAACATGTTTTGCATTTCAATCAACTTACCAGACAGACGGCAACGCCATTGTCTTATTCTTATTTTATTTTATTAATGTCGTTGAAACTTATATTGTAAGAACTAATTTCTTATAAATAAAATATTTGAAATCTTGAAATCTATAAATCCAGAAGGCCAATCGATTCTATATCCGACAAATTGCTCAACAATCATGATTCGATGTTTTCTACGACTCCAAATGGGCCACTCAAATATCACTCACAATCACCTCCTGGAACGAAAAGACCCACCGAGATGTCACATTTGTAATCGAGAAGTATTTACCATTTCCCATCTATTATATAATTGCAATTCAACAAAAACTATTATTTATAAATTTATCAAAAATAAATCTTTGCTAGATATATTAAAATATCCATCAGAAAAAAATATAAAATTAATCTACAAAATCTTAAAAACTTTGAAAATAGATAAGCTTATTTAATGTAAACCTTCTAAATCCATTTTTCTTTTTAATTTAAGCTGATAGTCCTGGTAGCTACTGCTTTAATTGTATTATTTCGTGGTTTATTACATTGTAATAAATAATAATAATAATAATTTTTATTTAACCCTGCATACTGCCAGAATATCTTCAAAGCATAAGCTAAACATAAAGTGAAACATTTGCAACAAAATAATACACAAAAATTAAACAAAATGTTTACATGCAGTACATGCATAACTGGCTAATAGAATTTTTAAGTGTTAATTTCTAAAATAGAAACAGTTTGTTTTCAAAGAATAAGTGAAGATAAAAATGTTAAAAAAATTAATACAAAACTATATTGAATACTACAACGAATTCCGAAAAACAACATAATGCAAGATAATTTGTATGTCTACGATAACATCTACTAAAACTGGATCAAAAGCTTCAAGAACAGCATCAAGTTTTTCAATAACAATAACAACAGCAACAAGCTTAACACCCAAAGATATTACCGGACTAAAAAAATCCAAACTTACATAGCTTAAAGAAAATTTCATCGACGATCTAGGTACAATTAAAGAGGCAAAACGTGATAGTTTAAAAATGCAAGAGCTCTTCAACAGATCATGGAATATAAAGAAGAATTAAAAAACTTCATTATGTTTCACATTCTATTCAAATATATAAGCCATTAGAAATCTATATAAACTGTTTTAGAAGTAAAGACGAGGAAACATTAGAGCTCTGGTAAGGTATTTCACTAACAGACTTCGAAAAAGAATGTTTTTCTTTAATAAATAATAAAATAAAAGATATGACTGTAGACAT
The DNA here is from genome assembly GCA_920104205.1 of Eupeodes latifasciatus. NCBI lineage: Eukaryota > Metazoa > Arthropoda > Insecta > Diptera > Syrphidae > Eupeodes > Eupeodes latifasciatus. The sequence continues at coordinate 219,183,762 of OV049924.1, forward strand.
ATCGAAAGTGTTTAGACTTTTAGAATGTTTTTGTTTAATAAATAATAAAATAAAACATATGATGGTAGACATATCGAAAGTGTCTAGACTGTTGGCAAAAATGGGACGCTGTACAAAAATAACTGTCTATTGATTATTGGTTTTGAGAATTTACGGATGGCCAATGCGTTACAATTGTTTTTAAGCAACAAACATTAACAAAATTCTATTTGGGCACGACATTGTATCCAGTTTCTGCAAAAAGCAAGGATATACCTACATTGATTGCATAAATAAATAGAAAGCACCTTTTAATTTTCGGGTTGGAAGCACTCTCCCAATTTATCCTATCTTATAACAAATCCTATTTTTCATCAAATTCAGAGGTTTACATTTGAACAACGCGTAACTATAGTGAAAACGCACTACAAGTGCGGAGAGTATCGGTGTAACAATATGATATGTATTAAAGTTAATGTGCGTTTTAAAGATGCGCCATAACAACACACTTGTTTCAAAAAAAATAATTTTGATATCCGAAAACCTAAAAAAAATCAATATTGCCCAATTATTTCTTTTATATTTCCAAAACCACGAAACTTAATTGTCAGCAGGGAAATACAAATTATATATGACAAGAACAGAAAATAGAATTAAAGACAATCAAATAAACGCACTCATTGCCTATTTCTAAATTCAACACTCGAAAAAATGTTCCGTAAATGAACTACACATTTTTGGATTGAGTAACCAACAAATCAGAACTACCGAATTTAACGCAAAACTTTGGTTTTGAATTTTCCCATTCCAAGAAAGACTGAAATTTAAAATTTTATTAGTTAGTTCAAAATGAATAGTTTCAAATTTTTCTCTCGATGAATCTTTCAAATCCTGAATTTTAAATTGTTTTGAGAAAGGGTAAAATTTTTCTTTTATAACAGTTATGATAGTGGCCGGACACACTGTTAATCATAATTAAGTCCGTAAATACAACAAAGCTTGATTTGAAATGTTTATTAGATGAAATCAACAAAACAAAAATTTTACTCTTTTAAACTTCCCATAGGAAGTGACTGTACTGTAAACATTTTGACATTTCCCGGGGACCTGGACTCGAAATCTAAATCAAAGATTTTTTGAGAGATGTCTGTGTGTTCCTCCATACCATTTTTCGTTATCAATATCTCAAAAACCGGTAGCCTTTTAATGTATTTTAATTTACAGATAATGTTATCGAAAGATGCACAAAGTCTACATCCATTCATTGGCATCTTGTCAATTTTTTTAGAAAAATCGAAGTAACGGTTATTTATACAAAAATAAAAACCTACAAAAAGCACTATTAAAAATTGATAAAATTTCATTTTCGACTCGAATATCTTGGCAAAAATTAAAGATATTGCCTTCAAACTTATTTTATCCAATGAAACATATTATTTTTTCAATAGAAAATAATAATTAACGAAAAATAAATACAAAATTTATTCGCACCATAAACAAGTATTTTCTTTTACTAGAAAATTTCTAGATCGAATCGTGCTGTGCATAATTTCTACAAATTACGGAACCTTATGGAACAAGAAAAAGACCCGGACGTCCGCAAATGCTAACACAACGCGTAGCAAAATGACGCCAGCTCCAAATCTGACAATAGCTTAGAAACAATAAAGATTACAATTTGCCACTGTAAGTAACTTTTTATAAATTAACTCTTCCGAAACCAAACTAATTTAATATCATAATCTTTTTTACAATTTTCACGGATGAAAAACAGTTTAACCTAGACAGTTTTAATGATTATTGACATGATATAAGAAAGGACATTTTTTTTCCAAGGAGTACTTCGACGGTGGCAGTTGTTTGGTTTGGGGAAGTTTCACCGATCATGATAAGTTAGCACTTGCCTTTACCACTACAAGGAAGGATTACACTGAGGTGCTACAACAAAATTTGGTGCCCTATTTGAGACGATTTCGTCAAATTCTACGTGTCTTTGAATAAGACAATTCCTCAGTTCACATTAGTCTTCAAAGTTTGGAGTGGTTGTACTCTAAAAACGTCAATTTTATGGAGTGGCCAGCCCGTTTTCCTGATATTCACAGAACTGAGAACTTTTATGGAATTATGGCCTGAGTTGATGACCATAATATCTAATCTTCAATTAATCAAACCTGGATACAATACTGCAGTAAGAGCTTTCAGAACTCCAGTTATTAACATTGATTGAATCCAGACTACTATCCATTGAACAAAGATATGCCTTTATTACTGTTCAACTTTTATATAAAACTACATCTTCATTCAACTCACCAATAACAGAAGTTGCTAAATGTTTAACTGAAAATATTTCAGATAATGTATTTGATATTCAAAACTACAAAGTAAGCACAAGTAACCAACGAGAATTATGTTGTATAAAATGGATGTAATCAGATGATAAGTGATCCAACGAAAATAGCGAATTTAAAAGACTAAGTTGTGTCAAAAATTCTCTCAAAAAGTCCAACAATACCCAGTGCTTTAAAGACAGAAGCAGGCACATGGACTATCACAGATGAAGAATCTCTTAATCTATTATTAGACACCCACTTTCCAGGTAGCTCTAACATACTTAACGACTTAACATCAGAGTCTCAAGCTTCTACAAGCGATTTAGTTGATCTAATAACGCGGGAAAAACTGCAATGGGCCATAGATAGCTTTGATCCAAATAAATCTCCAGGACCAGACGGAATCATTCCGGCCGAACTACAAAAATACTCAGACATGATCATTCCACCATTGGAAATCATTCTGACAAGCTGTTTAAGGCTGAGATATATTCCCAAAGCCTGGAGAATGGCAAAAGTAGTCTTCATTCCTAAAGCAGGGAAACCCTAACACGTTAACCCTAAAGATCTACGACCAATCAGCCTATCATCCTTCCTTCTTAAAACCTTGGAAAGATTTATTGAAATTTACATCAGACATAACTTAAAACCATGTCTCATTTCCACAGCTCAACATGCTTACTCTAAGGGAAAATCAGTAGAAACATCACTTCATTCGCTGGTACGTAGTATTGAATATTCCCTCGAATACAAAGAATATAACCTAGTAGCTTTCCTAGATATTGAAGGAGCTTTCAACAACGTCAGTTACCAGGCGATCACGACAGCAATGGAAAAGCTGCAATTAGAGAAACCACTCAAAGATCTTATTAGTCTCATGCTCAAAAGCAGGACAATAACTTCTAGCATGAGAAGTTTTACTACCACCAGATCGGTGAATCGAGGTACCCCCCAAGGTGGGGTCCTTTCGCCTCTCTTATGGAACATGGTAGTAAACGACCTTCTACCATCATTGGAAGCAGAGGGTTTCAGGGTGATTGCCTATGCTGACGACGTTGCAATATCTGTATCTGGAAAACACTCCCAAGTTCTCTCGGAATTCCTACAAAATGCCTTGAATAGGCTAACAAAATGGGCTAAGCAATGTGGCTTGGACGTCAATCCACATAAAACAGAACTAGTACTCTTTTCGAGAAGGTACAAAATTCCACAGATCAGCCCACCTAAGATTAAAGGAATACCATTAAGGTTTTCCGACCAAGCTAAATATTTAGGCCTCATTTTAGACAAAAAACTAAATTGGAAGGCAAATATTGATGAAAGAGTAAAAAAGGCTACTGTAGCGCTTTTTACTTGTAAAAAGGCCATAGGATCAAAATGGGGCTTCTCCCCAAAAATAACCCACTGGCTTTACACTTCGGTAATTAGACCGATACTCATTTATGGAGTTGTCGTATGGTGGACCGCACTGGACAAGATGGTAAATCTAAATAAGTTCATCAAAGTCCAGCGGTCAGCAGGTATGTGCATCACAGGAGCACTTCGCTCAACACCAACCGCAGCCCTGGATGTGATTTTAAACCTAACACCTCTTGACATCTTCTCCAAAATGGTGGCAGCCAACTCATGTATGAGGCTTAGAGCCACCTCTCAATGGAACAGTAACAATACTGGACATACTACCATTCTAGACAATTTTAGATCTATCCCAGATCGCTTAGACTATACCACCCCTAAAACGGTATTCGGTAAAAACTTCCATGTGTCCATCCCTTCAAGATCCTCCTGGGAAGAAGAGAGACCCCTGGAAGACAATGTGATACACTTCTATACAGACGGTTCAAAGACCGATTACGGAGTTGGAAGTGGTATCTATTCGGAACAACTGAATCTCAGTCTATCATACAGAATTCCCAATCAATGTAGTGTATTCCAGACAGAAGTAATGGCGATTAAAGAGGCACTATCCTGGCTCAAAGAAAACGTTATATCTTGCAAGGATATACGAATCTTCTCGGACAGCCAGGCCGCTCTTAAATCTCTCGCGTCTGTCTCCACAAACTCACAAGTAGTCCACGATTGTCGATCATCTCTGAATGAAATGACAGAACAGTTTAATATTCACCTGATTTGGGTGCCGGGCCACAGAGACATTCCGGGAAATTGTAAAGCCGATGAGCTCGCCAAAAACGGAACACTTCTGCCTAATGTTAGACAAAAACATAACATAGGAACACCACTTGCTACATGCAAATATCTTCTCAAGCAGTATGCTCTAGAAGCAACAAATGCTAGATGGTCACAGAGTACCACCTGCCTAGCAACCAAGCAAATATGGCCAAACATAGACTTAAATCGGTCAAAAGGCTTGATATCCTTGAGCAGACAAAATATAAGCTCTACAATTGGAGAAATAACAGGACACTGCCTCATAGGAAGACATGCTCTGAGGCTAGGGGTCTACACAAACGACTTCTGTAGAAGCTGCATGGACGAGGAGGAAGAGGAAACAGTCCAACACCTTCTATGTACATGTCCAGCACTCTCCATTAGAAGGAATAACTTTCTCGGTAATCCCTTCTTCGAAAATACCAGTGAACTGGCAACGATTGACACAAAGTGTCTCTCTAAATTTATTAAAAGCACAAAATGGTTTGTTTAATTTTCATTACTCTCCCATGAGTAACCTCATTAGTGGTATCACAATGGACCCTTGAGGTCTAAGTGAGTCAATGACATCTAGACAGCCACTCCAACCTAACCTAACCTAAGTTGTGTCAAATTGTTTGCGCATAATAACTCAAGTCAATATTTAATAGTGTAAAACTACGCCTTAGAAAAAAATCATACCCTCAACCAAAAGTGAACAAAGTTGAGATATTCCAAGCAAAATTTACTATTGGCATTTTGAACAAAGTTATATACATCTATATCTAATTGGACTTACTGATGTCAATCAAGTCACGTAATTTTGAAAAAACTTCATACTGTTGTAAATCAGTTTAAAAAAGAGGCTGGGATGCGACCCACGCTGATAACTTCCCATCCCGTCTTTCGATTTGTCTTGCTTAAAACTCTAACAAAATATACATAACAATATTTTGTGTGATATAAACAATTTGAAGGTAATATCTTTCTTTGTTCTCTTAATACTTGAGTCGCCACCCATTTTTTATCTATTTTTTTTTATTGTTTTTGTATGTTTTTGTCGTTTGTTAAAAAATTTGTAAGTCACATTTTTCTAAAAAAAAATAACTTACCAACAATATTTTGAATATGATTTGATTTCAAAATGTATTTTTGCTAACGAGATTTTTATTCGTAAACCAATTTTTACCAATTTTAGTCGCATTTCTTATTTCTTATGTAAACATAATACAGATTGGATTTTTCTAAGAAACATATCCAAGAGAATTTCTCTTGGAAGATTTGTCAACTCGTTTCAACAGGCAGTACCCGTGAAAAAACTTCTTTTACTAAGGTGACGCAGACAGGGATTGAACCCAATAACTCTGGCGTGAAAGTCCTAAGCACCATCACGCCAAAAGAACTAAACGATTCGATACATTCTTTATAAATAGTGTGAAAACATTTACTAATGCAATTGACAATGTGCCATTTGTTAACCAAAGACAAATTTTTGTTGATAATCCATTTAAATTTGATCTAATTTAAAGACTTTAATAAAAAAAAAACAGTGATCTTCTATCTCCAAATTGTAAAAAACTTAGGACAAGAATGCAATTAGTGGTGTTTTTTCTCGTTGGTTTCAAAGATATTTATTGGGACGTTCTCAATTAACTAAAATCAATGAAGTTTTGTCTGATAATGAACCCATTTATCTGGGAGTTCCGCAAGAATCAATAATTGACCTAATCCTTTTTAGCTGCTACATCAACGATATGAATAAAACCATTGTAAGCTTGTTTGCTTGAAACATTCATATACACATCATAAACAAATATAACATATAAACATATATCTATAACGGAATAATTAAACTACTGTTTTAGATAGAGCTTCTATGAACAATTTACAAAACTTCAAAATGTAGCTATGCGTGCAATACGTGGATGTAGTAAATATAGTTCTATTGTAAATAAAATATATCTTAAACAATTTAATGTGGATGTCTGTTTGGCAGCGTATTTTTGTGCTTAAATAAAAAAATTATGTATGTTCTTACGTCCTCAAATATTTTATGAAGAAAAACTTCCCCAAAATAAGTTTTTGCAACGAAGAATAACGTTTTTTCACATCTGGTAAGATTTCAGAAAAATCAAAGTAACGGTTTTTTACAAACCCTAAACAAAATTACTAAAAGTTGTTAAAAATTGATTTTCGACTCGAATATCTTGGCAAAAATTTAAGACAATGCCTTCAAACTAATTTTATTATTTGAAATTATTAAAATTTTTAGAAAAATACAACACTCAGTTTTTTTATAAAAAAATAAGATGAACGACTGGATCCCTTGAATTTGCTCCGGTAGACTGTTTAAAAAAGTGGGTATAATTTAAGATTTACAATTATACGTGCAAAATAAGTTTGTCTTTGAAAATTTAATTTGATTTCTCAAAAAAAAACTTAACTTCTGGAGAAATGCAAAATAATTTTGTTTCTACTGCAAGAACCCAAGTTAAGAATAAAAAAATTAGAGAAAATTTAATAAAAATCTATCCGTTCGTTTTTGAGAAAATTCGAATTTTCGATTTATTACCAACAAATTTAAATGGGGAATGAAGAAAAACGCCTTACGCGAATCTGCTTATAAACTTACATATTTAAATTTATTCGACGACTCCCGGAAATAAGGGACCCACTTTTTTCGACTTCTCTACCATCTTTATGTCATTTTTGATTAAAATCTCAAGTTTACAGTTCCTATACGTCGCTAGTAATAAGAAAAGAGTACAAAAAATATTACCAAAATTGAAGAAAACTCATGTTCGATTCGAATGTTTCGAGAATAGATGAAGCTATTGACTTCAAAATTATTTCATTCTATGCAAAATTTTGTTGTTAACGCAAAATAATTATCTTAGAAAAATCTAATCGGCTTTTTATAAGAAATAAAAACTTTCAGAAAATGCTGCTTAAATGGTTGGTTTTCGATTATAAATGTCGGTAACAAAAACAGATATTAAAATCAAACTTATTTTATAATAATGCAAAACATTGTTGCTAATTTTTAATTCATTTTTTAGAAATTTACCCGAAGTAAGGTATGCTTGTCGTAAAAGGCGACTAAAATCCAATCTCCGTATACTGAGAACTACATAAGTATACAAAATATGCAATGGAAAAAACAAATAGATTAATTACCCCAGGTGGAAAGCCAGTTTCTCTGGCAAATCCATCCTCTTCGGAGGCAGGCTCTACGGATTCTGGGGAGAGCCATTTATTGCATTTGATAAATCCTTTCGCGAAAGCGCATAAGGTCCCTCGATCACCTCCATCTGTACCGAGAGTTACCGGCAGAAAGAGTCCACCGGTTGTGCCAAAAGGCACTAAAAGCGACTCACCGAAAACAAACAGTTTTGAGCAGGACAATTGTGAACTGCAAAAGAAGCTGAACGAAATGATAAGACTCTACGAAGAGCTTAAAAAAGAAGTCGAAAGTCTTCGTGAAGAGAACAAGATGTTAAAAACTTCTGAAAACATGAAAGTAAATACTCTAAGTCCACAACATCGAGATCGGCACGAATATGAAACTGATGAAGATGAACTTGCTCGGGAAACTGAAAAAAGTAGACCTAGTAAAAAACGGAAGGCTGAAAATTCGCCTAAGTTTCAAAATCAGCTAAAACCAAATAAAATTACACGGAAAGATCAGTTTTCTGCGAATAAGAAACTTCCTCCACCGATAAACATCGTTGGTCAAGCGGATTATAACAAAATTCTTCCTATTCTAAAAGAAACGGCGCAAAAGAATTTCAAAGCTACATCCACTCACAATAATACGTGGAAAATTAACGTAAATGATTCAGATTCTTATAGAAAACTGTCGAAAAAACTCAGCGATGAAAAAATTGAATGGTATAGTTATTCAATTAAAGAAGAAAGACCTCTACGTGTAGTTGCTAGAGGACTTCATCCCTCTTGTTCAAAAGAAGACATCCTTTCGGACTTAAAAACCAAAGGATTTAAGATTCTTGACGCAACAAATCTGTTGAAGCGAGAAAAAGGAATCGAAACCGCTTATATAAAACGCGCTCTTCCGCTTTTTATTCTAAGTTTCGATAAAAATGAAAATGTAGACAATGTTTATAATATTAAAACTATAATGAATATTGTTGTAAAAATCGAACCACTAAGAAAGAACAAACGCCTTATTCCTCAGTGCAAGCGATGTCAAGGTTTTAACCATACAGCAGCTTATTGTCAGAAGGACCCCGTTTGCGTTAAATGCGCGGGAAAGCACATGACTGATGTATGCCGTCTTAAAAAAGAAACTCCGGCTACATGCGCGAATTGCAAAGGTAATCATCCAGCAAATTACCGTGGCTGTGAGGTCGCAAAGGAAATGTTAAAGAGGCGCGAAGAATTTAGTAAGAAAACTAAAAAAAATACCTCAAAGCAAAACAAAGAATTAAAATTAAAAACCAAGACTAATACTCAAGCGTCGAGTAAAACGGACGGGAAAAATAATGAAAACGTTTTACCCTCAGAAAAAATAAAAACAAAAAAGACGAACACGTACGCTCAAGTCACGGCGCCCGAAAACCCTAAAACTATTAAACCTGACTCCGTTCAAAATGTATTTTCCCTTATACTTGAACGATTAGAAGAACAAGGGAGAATTAACACAATTATTCTTGAGAAATTGGACAAATTTGAGTCGGCGGCTCTTAAAACACCAAATTTACCGTAAACATGGATCAGTTGTCCCAACAACTCAAAATAATAACATGGAACGCGAACGGACTTACCGCAAAAATCGAAGAACTAGAAACGGTTCTACTTAACGAAAGAATAGATATTTGTTTGATCTCTGAAACTCATTTGAAAAAAGACTCAAATTTAAGTATTAAAGGTTATTCGGCTTACCACGCATGCCATCCATCCGAAAGAGCAAGGGGTGGTTCTTCCGTATTTATCAGAGAAAATATCAATCATTCGTTTGAGATAAATATCGAGCTCGATACAATGCAAGTTACTTCCGTTAGCATAAAAGTTAGACACGTATTTTTTAATATTGCGTCTATTTACTGTCCTCCTCGGTCCAAGATAGACAAAAACGATTTTAAAGTTCTTTTCAACGCTTTAGGTCCAAAATTTATTATTGGCGGCGACTTCAATTCGAAACATTCATTTTGGGGATCACGTTGCATTTCGACGAAGGGTAGACAACTCTACAAAGCGGCTATTGAATGTAACGTTGAATTTTTCTCATCAGGAAAACCAACGTATTGGCCAACCGACACAGCGAAAACACCCGATCTTGTTGACTTTTTCATCGCAAGAGGAATGAACAGAAAATATATGACAGTAGATGATAACTTCGATTTTTCTACGGATCACTCGGCCGTTATCTTAACAATAAACAGTAACGTAATCGAAAAAGAAAAGCCCCTAATTTTAACAAATAATAACACAAATTGGGATAAATTCAAAGAAGATTGCGAAAATAGAATTATGCTGAACGTCTCTTTGCAAACTCCGTTTGAGTTAGAAGATGAAACAGAAAAATTTATAAATATTGTTCAAGAAGCAGCTTGGAATAATACTCCGATCTGTAGTAAAAAGTCAAGGCAATACGAAGAAAAAATTCCAGAAGATATAAAAGAATTGATACGCGAAAAACGAAAAGCTCGAAAAGTATGGCAGCAATCACGTGCTCCTCAGCATAAAAGTGTCGTCAACTTTTTATCAAACAAGATTAAAAATTTGTTACGAGATTTTAAAAACAGCGAGAATTCTGCCTATCTTGAAAGCCTAACAGCAGACAAAAAAACGAATTATTCTCTTTGGAAGACGATAAAAGGTATTAAAAAGCCTCAAATAATGTCGGCACCTATTCGAAAAAATAATTCTGAATGGGCAAAAACTGATAAGGAAAAGGCGGATTTATTTGCTAAGCACCTTGAGGAAACGTTCAAACCTTTCGATGGTCAAGAGCTTCTGACTAATGACGGAGAGCTCCAACCAGCGCCGGACAATTTTTCTATCAGGAATATTACTTTGACTGAACTTGTCCAGGAAATAAAACGGCAGAAAAATAATAAAGCTCCTGGCTACGACCTGATTAACGGTCGTGTCCTCAAAGAGTTGCCTAAAAAAGCAATGGTTAAGCTCTTACAGCTCACTAACGCTGCTTTAAGACTTGCTTACGTACCCACGCAATGGAAAGTCGCCGAAGTAATAATGATCCCCAAACCGGGTAAGCCACCGAATGAGAAAAAATCGTATAGACCAATTTCTCTCTTACCAATTATATCTAAAATATTTGAAAAATTGCTTCTTAAACGAATGCTACCAATTATTGAAGAAAAACGTTTAATTCCCGACCACCAATTCGGTTTCCGGAATAATCACTCGACAATTGATCAGGTTTACCGAATAACTAACGAAATTGAAAAAGCATTTGAAGAAAAAAAGATTTGCTCAACTGCATTTCTTGACGTTTCTCAAGCTTTTGACAAAGTTTGGCATGACGGGCTAAAATATAAATATAAATATTGGAATGACATTTCAACTGTTAGTGGTGAAAGTGTGTTTTAAAATAAGCTCTTAATAAAGTTGAATTTTTTTCTGAAACATTAAGTCAACATTTATAATAAAGTATATAAAACAACTTGTTTTGCACCAGAAAATCGTTTTATATTCGAATATCTCACTCTGCTGTCCAAGGTAGGAGGTATTTTTAAGTTTAAAAATCGAATATCCAGCGACGGAATTTCCTTATGAACAACAAAAGAGGGATAACGGACACTTCACCAGAATCTAACAATATAACCAAAAAACACGATTCGAACAAAATGGCAGTTGGAAACATGTCTATTACTCAACTGCAAGACCTTTTAAATAAGACTATATCCGATTTAGCCACGAAATCTGATGTTGCACTCTTATCTACTGAACTGAATGAGCTAAAGTCCACTAATGCACAATTGAACCAAAAATTAAAGGTTATGACTGAGCGTTGTGATGTATTGGAGTCCCAATTAGAAATGATTTCACGAAAAACTAACGAAAATTGTCTGGTGGTACACCTTCCTCTAGGCAGAGAAACCAATGCTGTTGATCTAGCTAAACAAACATGCCAGGGGCTTCTCAAGTTAAAAGAAGGTGAAGAAATTCTCTTGAAAAAAACTCGGGTACTCCACAACACACAATTGCAAAGAGGTACGGTCTTCATGGAACTTCACTCGACAGAAGAAGCAGAAAAAATCTTGTCCGCCGCGAGCCAACTCAAGGGTAAGGGCATTAGCATTTATCGAGAACAATCAATGATGTACCGACAAAAGAGACGAACACTCAACGTTTATAAAACCAAACTTTTGGAAATAAAACCAGATGCCAAAATCAATATTAAAGGTGATAAATTGCAAATAAACAATTACACATTTGCGTTCAAACATTCACGAGGCCTGGTTATAAAAACAGTCGCGGAGTTGACATTTGTCAACAACATGTTTGGTGACAGTTCTTCGAAATATTTTGACTGCAGCGAGGGAGCGAAGATAGTCGCAGTTGAAAATCAACAAACACCATCTGGCTCTCAGTCGTCGCTACCGCCACCTGGGCATCATTTTCCGAACATTTTTAGGTCGACTACGCACTAGGATAAAACTGTCGTCTGCCCAAAAATTATAAATTTACTAAATTTAACGATCTTAGCATATAATATAACAGGCCTTAAAAGCAAACTTTTGCAACCTGATTTTTTCAAATATATTTTTAAATTTGATATTATTATATTATTAGAAACTTTTTTAGAACCGAAAGATGAAAATGACTTTTTTAAATATTTCAAAGATTATAAAATAACTTTTATTTCAGCCATACGAAGTAGTGTACATGGGAGGGCGAGTGGAGGTATTCTCTGTGCCATAAAATCCAATATTGCTCACTTTGCTCAATTTAAAACCATTGATAACAAACTTCTTATTCATATTTCAAGTAATAATTTGAATTATTATATTATACCGGTTTACCTAAACTGCAATAATTGGCAGAATGATTTTGATAATTTGTATAGTTTTATGACCAATTCTTCTTTGGAAAATACTTTGATTATTGGCGATCTTAACGCTCGGATTGGTATTTATCAGAATCATCCTGCTCATATGTCACAAACTCTGCTGAATTTCGGTTCCAACAGAAATTCAAAAGATATAACTCTTAACAGAAATGGTAAACTACTGACCGAATTTTTTGAAGATTTCGGATTTTTTGTGCTGAATGGAGTGGCGAATGGAGACATAGGCGGTAATTTTACGTTCATTAGCGGGCAAGGACAATCAGTAATTGACTTTTGTGCCATATCTGGAGAGTGGTTCAATGTAGTCGATGATTTCGAGGTGCTTACGGCTGGATTTTCTGCCCACTTACCAATTATGATTAAAGCCCGCTTCATGGAAGAAATCCAGCAGAGGAACTTGGATACTATAAGAAAACTTAAATGGATTCAAAGTAAAGCATCTCGTTACAAAATAAATCTAGATTACCAATGTAACTACCTCCCGCTACAGTCAACAAGCTCGGTAGAGCAAATTGAAGAAAATATTGTGAGAATAATTTATGCCTCGGCACCAGATGCAAACAATAATTACATAACTTTCACACCTAAATGTAAATGGTTTGATAAGGAGTGTGCAAGGCTTCGTAAACTATCGTTTAAATATTTAAAGCTATTTAGATTGACAAACGTCAATTCCTTCAAACATTTGTATCTTAGTGCCAACAAGGAATTCAAACAATTATGCTCTGCCAAGAAAGTAAAATTCCTTAAAAATCTGGCCGTACAGGTACAAAAAAGTAAAAACTCTAAGGAATTCTGGTCTAGCATACGTGAACTGAGTGGATTTCACCGAGGTATGAAGATTGCTGTAGAAGCTCAGACTTTAGCAGCACATTTTAAAACTCTATTGTCGGCTGACGAGCATCTTCATACCTTCAGCTACGCAATGCAAGACTTTTATGTATCTGAATTGGACGCGACGATATCTTTAGGAGAATTGGAGGCAACTCTCTTGGGAATGAAAAACAACAAAGCTGCAGGTATTAATGGTATCCCAGTTGAATTTCTCAAAAACAGCAATGACCAGCTCAAAACGTATATCGTTAATTTTTTAAATCTTATGTACAACAATGCTCACGTGCCTACGACTTTTTCAAAAGCCCTCATATTCCCGATATTTAAAAAAGGTGATGCGATGCAGCCCGAAAACTATAGAGGAATCTCAATACTCAATTCTCTAAGAAAGGTATTTGCGGGAATTCTTTATAGAAGACTTTCGAACTGGATAGAAAGAACAAACAGTTTAAGTATATTTCAAGCGGGATTTCGTTCTGGATTTTCCACAATGGATCACATTTTTGCCTTAACCTGCATTGCTAGAAAATATACTGAGAAAAATAAGAGACTATATGTATGTTTTGTTGATTTTAAAGCCGCATTTGATACCGTCAACAGACGGGCTCTGATTTATAAGCTGGAGAGGCTTGGAGTGTCTCGGAAGTTTCTGATGCTTTATAACAATTTCTTGTCATCATCTAGTGCAGCAGTTTGGGATGGTTCCAATTTGTCAGAGTGTTTTGAGACGTCAGCAGGTGTCCCTCAGGGATGTATTCTAAGCCCCCTTTTATTCGCGCTTTTTATCGATGATATCTCTGAAATGCTTCCTGGAGGCGTTATGTTCGCTGGAACTCTCATCAAGGTTCTTCTCTACGCTGATGACCTGGTACTAATAGCTGACAACCCATTTACTCTTCAACTCCAAATTAATCGTCTGGGTGAATACTGTAAAACTTGGGATCTCCACATCAATGTCCAAAAAACCAAAGTTATGATTTTTGAAAGTCGACATAGAAGGGTGAGGCTACCTGAGGAAACGTGGCGGCTCAATAATCAACAGATTGACATAGTACGGGAATTCAAGTACCTTGGAGTTTTATTTACATCGAACTTAAACTTTGGCAAGCATGCAAAGGATAAAAGCACTGAAGCTAAGCTGGCGCTAAATATCTTGTGGAAAAGGTTCTTTGCTAACCAAAACATTGACCATTCAACAAAATATCAAGTGTTTAGTGCTACAGTGAACACTTGCATGTGCTATGGGGTGCAAGCCTTTGGTGTTACGCCCTTCGAAGAATTTGAAGCTGTTCAAAGATTTTTCTTCAAACGAATATTTCGGTTACCGAATTCAGCACCAACCTATGCAATACACGTGGAATCTGGCTTACCACCCATCTACATTAACAACTTAAAAGCGCATGCAGACTATTTAATAAAAGTGATGAGAAGAAATAATACCAGTCTTCATAAATCAATTCTGTTGAGACAATTGCAATTGAATCAGTATCCTTTTAGGGAGTGGCATCAGTTGGCCATGTCCAATGACCTTTCTCTGTCTTTAACAGAGGCGAACGTCTTCGAATGGCACAATATACTTACATCGATTATTGCTAAGACCGATGAAAGGATATATGACCAGCACCTAACCAGAGCTTCTTCGTCAACCTCGAGGTTATTCTACAAGAACCTTAACCATCAAATTCTAACTGAGAATAGCTATTTCAACATTAAGTACTCGTCTGATGCTATAAGTACCATTTTCAGAGCAAGGGTAGAAATCCTTAATCTGAATTACATCCCTCATAGAACTGATCTTCAGCAGACTTGTGATTTATGCAACAGAAGAGAATGTGATGATGTTTACCACTTCATTGCTATTTGCCCTATATTACAAGAAATTCGGCGCTTGTATTTTCAAGAAAGTTTGTTATCACTCAATAGCTTGTATGAAATATTAAATGGTGGTCGTGGTTGGTTTAATCTATACAAATTTTGCAAACACGCTTTAGATTATCGGAATGGATTTTGAAAATTGTATTCTCTTAATATTTCTTCAAATTATTACTTTTTATGTGGCAAATCATTACAATTGCAAAATATTCAAAATAATTTAAAATTATTACTTTTTATTTATGTGGCAAATCATTAAAATTGCAAAAACTTCGGGGTTATCGCTCTCCCATTATTTATTTATTTATCTTATACTTATGTTTGTTGCTCTAAATCAATTAAAATATTCACTTCTTATATTGTGTATCATCAAAATTATGAAAACCTAAGAACCACACAGACTAAACATTAGCTAAAATTAAAAGTTTCTGATTGATTGTTTTGTTATATCAACATACTCGTATGCAAATCTTTTTGTAAAATTATTGTTTATTACATGATTCTTTTTTTTATTTTTCTATCACTTATTCATGAAATGTCATATCCGGCAGACGGCAGATAGCCATGTCCGTATTCTTAAGATTATAATTGTATCTACATCGAATCGAAAAAAAAAAAAAATAAAGAATTTATCTATCTTTATCTATCTATAAATTAAAAGTCTTTCCAGAACAAATATATAACATTCTTGAATCGTACCTAGAAAATAGATTCTTTCGAGTTAAACAAGGAACGGAGTATTCGGAGTTTAAAGAAATAAACGCTGGGGTTCCCCAGGGTAGCGTCCTTGGACCGATTTTGTTTGTTCTTTATACCCGAGATATACCCCAAACAGAAGGCACAACTTTAGGCACTTTTGCCGATGATACAGCTGTACTCGCAATATCGGATTCAATAGAAACGGCAACCTCTAAGCTTCAAAAGGCATTAAATAGCATTTCAGATTGGACAAAGAAATGGCGAATTGCTCTTAATGAAACGAAATCGACGCACACAAATTTTACGTATAAAAAAGTATATAACTTACCTATTTATATAAATTCTGTGCAAATTCCATACGCTAATGAAGCGAAGTATCTAGGCATGACTCTAGACGCGAAACTTAAATGGAAAGTTCATGTAAAAAAGAAACGCGATGAACTCGAAAATAAACTCCGCGAATTGACATGGCTTATTGGAAGATATTCCAATCTAAGCGTTTATAACAAGCTTCTTATTTATAAGCAAGTACTGAAACCAGTTTGGACGTACGGTATACAACTTTGGGGTTGTACCAACGAAAGAAATATACAAATTTTGCAAACATACCAAAACAAAGTACTTAAAATAATAGTAAATGCTCCATGGTATGTAAGAAATAGCGACTTACATAGAGATTTAAATATAAAATATGTAGAAAACGAAATTAAAAAATTTGCTACAGAGCTAAGATCACGACTTAGAAATCATAGTAATAACTTAATCCAACAATCTGTTAGCGAGGCGTTCGTTTTTCGGCGTCTGCACCGAACAAGACCTTCTGATCTAGCGCAAACAAATTAATCTCTCCACTCGAATTTTGTGGAATCTTCAGGTCCTCTCGTTGGGGAGCTTCCTGACAAAACGCGAACAAAATGACGCTAAAACTACTTGTTAAGCTGGACTTAGTTGTAGTAATAATATAGAAGATAAGGGAGGTGAGTTTTAGTCAGTAAAAATCTGACACTACTATAAGCATCGGGCTTATAGTGTCTCTGAAGATTTCTCACCTTCCTGCGAAAAAAAAAAAAAAAAAAAAAAAAAAAAAAAAAATTTTATAAAAATTTGATTTACAACTTTTCTAAAAAATGAATTAAAAATTAGCAACAATGTTTTGCATTATTATAAAATAAGTTTGATTTTAATATCTGTTTTTGTTACCGACATTTATAATCGAAAACCAACCATTTAAGCAGCATTTTCTGAAAGTTTTTATTTCTTATAAAAAGCCGATTAGATTTTTCTAAGATAATTATTTTGCGTTAACAACAAAATTTTGCATAGAATGAAATAATTTTGAAGTCAATAGCTTCATCTATTCTCGAAACATTCGAATCGAACATGAGTTTTCTTCAATTTTCGTAATATTTTTTGTACTCTTTTCTTATTACTAGCGACGTATAGGAACTGTAAACTTGAGATTTTAATCAAAAATGACATAAAGATGGTAGAGAAGTCGAAAAAAGTGGGTCCCTTATTTCCGGGAGTCGTCGAATAAATTTAAATATGTAAGTTTATAAGCAGATTCGCGTAAGGCGTTTTTCTTCATTCCCCATTTAAATTTGTTGGTAATAAATCGAAAATTCGAATTTTCTCAAAAACGAACGGATAGATTTTTATTAAATTTTCTCTAATTTTTTTATTCTTAACTTGGGTTCTTGCAGTAGAAACAAAATTATTTTGCATTTCTCCAGAAGTTAAGTTTTTTTTTGAGAAATCAAATTAAATTTTCAAAGACAAACTTATTTTGCACGTATAATTGTAAATCTTAAATTATACCCACTTTTTTAAACAGTCTACCGGAGCAAATTCAAGGGATCCAGTCGTTCATCTTATTTTTTTATAAAAAAACTGAGTGTTGTATTTTTCTAAAAATTTTAATAATTTCAAATAATAAAATTAGTTTGAAGGCATTGTCTTAAATTTTTGCCAAGATATTCGAGTCGAAAATCAATTTTTAACAACTTTTAGTAATTTTGTTTAGGGTTTGTAAAAAACCGTTACTTTGATTTTTCTGAAATCTTACCAGATGTGAAAAAACGTTATTCTTCGTTGCAAAAACTTATTTTGGGGAAGTTTTTCTTCATAAAATATTTGAGGACGTAAGAACATACATAATTTTTTTATTTAAGCACAAAAATACGCTGCCAAACAGACATCCACATTAAATTGTTTAAGATATATTTTATTTACAATAGAACTATATTTACTACATCCACGTATTGCACGCATAGCTACATTTTGAAGTTTTGTAAATTGTTCATAGAAGCTCTATCTAAAACAGTAGTTTAATTATTCCGTTATAGATATATGTTTATATGTTATATTTGTTTATGATGTGTATATGAATGTTTCAAGCAAACAAGCTTACAATGGTTTTATTCATATCGTTGATGTAGCAGCTAAAAAGGATTAGGTCAATTATTGATTCTTGCGGAACTCCCAGATAAATGGGTTCATTATCAGACAAAACTTCATTGATTTTAGTTAATTGAGAACGTCCCAATAAATATCTTTGAAACCAACGAGAAAAAACACCACTAATTGCATTCTTGTCCTAAGTTTTTTACAATTTGGAGATAGAAGATCACTGTTTTTTTTTATTAAAGTCTTTAAATTAGATCAAATTTAAATGGATTATCAACAAAAATTTGTCTTTGGTTAACAAATGGCACATTGTCAATTGCATTAGTAAATGTTTTCACACTATTTATAAAGAATGTATCAAATCGTTTAGTTCTTTTGGCGTGATGGTGCTTAGGACTTTCACGCCAGAGTTATTGGGTTCAATCCCTGTCTGCGTCACCTTAGTAAAAGAAGTTTTTTCACGGGTACTGCCTGTTGAAACGAGTTGACAAATCTTCCAAGAGAAATTCTCTTGGATATGTTTCTTAGAAAAATCCAATCTGTATTATGTTTACATAAGAAATAAGAAATGCGACTAAAATTGGTAAAAATTGGTTTACGAATAAAAATCTCGTTAGCAAAAATACATTTTGAAATCAAATCATATTCAAAATATTGTTGGTAAGTTATTTTTTTTTAGAAAAATGTGACTTACAAATTTTTTAACAAACGACAAAAACATACAAAAACAATAAAAAAAAAATAGATAAAAAATGGGTGGCGACTCAAGTATTAAGAGAACAAAGAAAGATATTACCTTCAAATTGTTTATATCACACAAAATATTGTTATGTATATTTTGTTAGAGTTTTAAGCAAGACAAATCGAAAGACGGGATGGGAAGTTATCAGCGTGGGTCGCATCCCAGCCTCTTTTTTAAACTGATTTACAACAGTATGAAGTTTTTTCAAAATTACGTGACTTGATTGACATCAGTAAGTCCAATTAGATATAGATGTATATCACTTTGTTCAAAATGCCAATAGTAAATTTTGCTTGGAATATCTCAACTTTGTTCACTTCTGGTTGAGGGTATGATTTTTTTCTAAGGCGTAGTTTTACACTATTAAATATTGACTTGAGTTATTATGCGCAAACAATTTGACACAACTTAGGTTAGGTTAGGTTGGAGTGGCTGTCTAGATGTCATTGACTCACTTAGACCTCAAGGGTCCATTGTGATACCACTAATGAGGTTACTCATGGGAGAGTAATGAAAATTAAACAAACCATTTTGTGCTTTTAATAAATTTAGAGAGACACTTTGTGTCAATCGTTGCCAGTTCACTGGTATTTTCAAAGAAGGGATTACCGAGAAAGTTATTCCTTCTAATGGAGAGTGCTGGACATGTACATAGAAGGTGTTGGACTGTTTCCTCTTCCTCCTCGTCCATGCAGCTTCTACAGAAGTCGTTTGTGTAGACCCCTAGCCTCAGAGCATGTCTTCCTATGAGGCAGTGTCCTGTTATTTCTCCAATTGTAGAGCTTATATTTTGTCTGCTCAAGGATATCAAGCCTTTTGACCGATTTAAGTCTATGTTTGGCCATATTTGCTTGGTTGCTAGGCAGGTGGTACTCTGTGACCATCTAGCATTTGTTGCTTCTAGAGCATACTGCTTGAGAAGATATTTGCATGTAGCAAGTGGTGTTCCTATGTTATGTTTTTGTCTAACATTAGGCAGAAGTGTTCCGTTTTTGGCGAGCTCATCGGCTTTACAATTTCCCGGAATGTCTCTGTGGCCCGGCACCCAAATCAGGTGAATATTAAACTGTTCTGTCATTTCATTCAGAGATGATCGACAATCGTGGACTACTTGTGAGTTTGTGGAGACAGACGCGAGAGATTTAAGAGCGGCCTGGCTGTCCGAGAAGATTCGTATATCCTTGCAAGATATAACGTTTTCTTTGAGCCAGGATAGTGCCTCTTTAATCGCCATTACTTCTGTCTGGAATACACTACATTGATTGGGAATTCTGTATGATAGACTGAGATTCAGTTGTTCCGAATAGATACCACTTCCAACTCCGTAATCGGTCTTTGAACCGTCTGTATAGAAGTGTATCACATTGTCTTCCAGGGGTCTCTCTTCTTCCCAGGAGGATCTTGAAGGGATGGACACATGGAAGTTTTTACCGAATACCGTTTTAGGGGTGGTATAGTCTAAGCGATCTGGGATAGATCTAAAATTGTCTAGAATGGTAGTATGTCCAGTATTGTTACTGTTCCATTGAGAGGTGGCTCTAAGCCTCATACATGAGTTGGCTGCCACCATTTTGGAGAAGATGTCAAGAGGTGTTAGGTTTAAAATCACATCCAGGGCTGCGGTTGGTGTTGAGCGAAGTGCTCCTGTGATGCACATACCTGCTGACCGCTGGACTTTGATGAACTTATTTAGATTTACCATCTTGTCCAGTGCGGTCCACCATACGACAACTCCATAAATGAGTATCGGTCTAATTACCGAAGTGTAAAGCCAGTGGGTTATTTTTGGGGAGAAGCCCCATTTTGATCCTATGGCCTTTTTACAAGTAAAGAGCGCTACAGTAGCCTTTTTTACTCTTTCATCAATATTTGCCTTCCAATTTAGTTTTTTGTCTAAAATGAGGCCTAAATATTTAGCTTGGTCGGAAAACCTTAATGGTATTCCTTTAATCTTAGGTGGGCTGATCTGTGGAATTTTGTACCTTCTCGAAAAGAGTACTAGTTCTGTTTTATGTGGATTGACGTCCAAGCCACATTGCTTAGCCCATTTTGTTAGCCTATTCAAGGCATTTTGTAGGAATTCCGAGAGAACTTGGGAGTGTTTTCCAGATACAGATATTGCAACGTCGTCAGCATAGGCAATCACCCTGAAACCCTCTGCTTCCAATGATGGTAGAAGGTCGTTTACTACCATGTTCCATAAGAGAGGCGAAAGGACCCCACCTTGGGGGGTACCTCGATTCACCGATCTGGTGGTAGTAAAACTTCTCATGCTAGAAGTTATTGTCCTGCTTTTGAGCATGAGACTAATAAGATCTTTGAGTGGTTTCTCTAATTGCAGCTTTTCCATTGCTGTCGTGATCGCCTGGTAACTGACGTTGTTGAAAGCTCCTTCAATATATACGTCGCTAGTAATAAGAAAAGAGTACAAAAAATATTACGAAAATTGAAGAAAACTCATGTTCGATTCGAATGTTTCGAGAATAGATGAAGCTATTGACTTCAAAATTATTTCATTCTATGCAAAATTTTGTTGTTAACGCAAAATAATTATCTTAGAAAAATCTAATCGGCTTTTTATAAGAAATAAAAACTTTCAGAAAATGCTGCTTAAATGGTTGGTTTTCGATTATAAATGTCGGTAACAAAAACAGATATTAAAATCAAACTTATTTTATAATAATGCAAAACATTGTTGCTAATTTTTAATTCATTTTTTAGAAAAATTTGATTTACAACTTTTCTCAATACATGAAAACCTACAGAAACAACACAAAATTGATAAGAAATTGTTTTTGACTCAAATGTTATGAGGGGAGAGTACGATAACTTTGGAGACAAAGTTTATTGACGGATTTCTATAGAACAGTTAAAAGCAAGCATTTTATACTATGGGAGGGGGGGTCTATCTCCCCCCGTTTAGGCGGTAGGGGCAATTTAAAAAAATATGTACATTAAATGGAAAAAAAATAATTAAAAAATAACGGTAATACTTACAATTAAGTATTATACCTTTTTTTAAAGCCAACATTTTTGTCTATTAGCTTGTTTTTAAATCAAGTCAAAACTATGCATAGTTTTTGAAAAAAATTGTTTTAAACTAAAAATTTATGCAAAGAAAATTAAAAAAAAAAAGGTTTAAAGTGTAGTTTTTCAAAACTTTCAAATTATCTACTGTTTTTTTTTTAGAATTCATTGCTCTTATTTGTTTTTGATCAAAAACTGAAAACTAGATGACTTTATGTCTTCTAGTCCTTGAGAAAATTGAAAGTTACCAAAAAAAATATTTTATTTAAATTACTTTTTCCTTGCTTAAGTATTAACGTAGTCTTATTTTGATAGTAATAATCGAATATGGATTAAGATACACCTAGGGTAAATTAATTTTTTTTAAATCCAGCTTATTTAAATGCAAAAGAAACTTTGCATGTACCCCATCTTGCACCCACTGAACCTTGCCCCCTCCCCACCTTGCACGCACTCCAACTTGCACCCACCCCAAATCCTATAGTGTTCCCAAGCAGTGGGTTGCAGGGGGGCAGCATGCCCCCCCTTACAGATCCCACTGTTGCATACACCCAAAATAAGACCACTTAAGCAAAAAAAAAGAATTAAATTAAAATAGTAGTTGTGGTTATTTTCAACTTTCTCAAAAACTAAGACATAAAATCATCTAGTTTTCAGTTTTTGATCAAAAACAAATAAGAGCATTAAATTCAATTTTTCAAAAACTACGCATATTTTTGACTTGAATTAAAAACTGGCTAATAAAACAGAATGTTGGCTTTACAAAAATGTATAAAACTTAATTGTAAGTATCACCGTTATTTTTTAATTATTTGTTTCCATTTTAAATAATAATTTTTTTAAATTGACCCTACCACCTAAACGGGGGGAGATAGACCCCCACTCCCATAGTAAAAAATGCTTGTATTAAGCCCCTCTACCAAAAACCGTTATTATATCTTGGCGTCAAAGTTATCGTACTCGTGCCTGTTATGAGAACAAAGAAATATATTGACTTCAAATTTTTGTATCTCACAAAAAATATTGTTGTTTATATTTTGTTAAAGTATTAGAAAAATCGGCAAACGGACACTGTGGGTCGCATACCAGCCTCTTTTTATTTACGAATTGCACAGGATTACAATTTATTATACCTTCATTTATGTTTCCGAATTCTTTGTGTAATATTCTTTTATTGAATAAACAATAAACTACAAAATACTTGGAACGTACAAATATATTTTTAAACAAGTTACTAAGAACTACTGTTACTTAAACTTTGTTGCACAATATGATACCTAAAAATAGGATAGATAAGAACACACTCGTACGAAAATATATTTTCGGTTTAAACTAATCTTATTTTCCTTTAAAATCGTACAATTTTTGTAAGAACCTACCTTAAATTCGGAACAGCAGCTGCTGCCTGAATTGGTGGCGGCACATTGTACGGAAACGGAAGTTTTGCAGCTATAGCTGGATTCTCGAACAACATTTTGCAAAATAGATATTGATGGGTTAATCAATATGATTCGTTTGGTTTGCTTTTATTTTTGTTTATTCCAATTTAACTAAAACTAAATATTTCCGTTTTTAATTATTTTAAAACTTTTATGTTTTATTAATATTTGAATTATGACACTGTTCGAAAGGAACCCAGAAGAAGCCTTGTTTTCAAATAATACTCTTTTATAACTCACTTTTCTTAAATTATGAATTCATTGTCTTGTAGATTTGTACCTATTGATGTGATCTATTGACATTTCTTATTGTGTTTAGTTAACAAAATAAATGCTCCCCATTAAGAAAAGCTAAGCTTATATAAAAATCTTTGTTAAAGAAACTCCCACAACATAAACAAGGTTGAACAAAATTAGTAGCTCCCTTCGTTAACGCTGTTTTGTTTGTGGTTGTTTTCTCATTCGTATCTTGGCAGCTTGAAGGTTTACAATTCTATGCATTATTTTCCAAAGGAATAAGTCAAACAAGAGAAACATTAATAACTAGGCTCTTTTAAATGCTATATAGACACAAGCGTATGTATGTAGACACAAACCTTTAAATTATATAATGCTTTCATTTATTATGATTTTATTGTTTTATATGATTGGTTTCAATTTCAAAATATGATCTTGAAGCATATAACCCGAGTGTAAAAGAGTAGATTAATTTTCTTCCGCAGCTGCGTTAAATGAATTAATTTTTCGCTGAATCGATGTACTCGTTTTGTTCTTTTTGTTTGGTGTAAACAGGTTTATGATATGTAAAAAATGAGACAATACTATTTCTCCGCGGATACATTACCACCCTTTGTATTTTTGGATTGCAATGTTTTTTGGTACAAAGGAGTTGCAAATATCGAAATGCAAGCTTTACTAATTAAGATGGAATGGGTTAGTTTTTAAAGAAGGATACAACTTCACAAGTTCATCAAATCACTTCACAAATTTATTTTTTAAAATTGGCTGACTTAAAGCATACAATTAAAATCGATTTTTTTTTTCTCATCTCATCAAAACAAAGATATGTACATTACAGGAGAACAGCCGAAACTAACAAAACAAAACAAGCAACAACCAAGACTGAAGGAAAGTGAATAGGATTAGAATATAATTCAAAATCGGTTTTTCTTTTCTGGCTTAGCGTATTCTTCTTTTTTAGTTATAAAATATATGCAGAATAGAACAGAAAAAGAAAATAAATACCAAAGCGGTTGCATGCCTGGCTATCAAAAACACTAAAAAACGTACATAATTCAATCGATGTAATTTGTTTTCAAAAAGGTAAGCAAATCGTAAGAAAACAAAAACAACTTTCTCTCTTGTTTTATGTATGTATTTGTTCGTCTTGCGTTTTATTTTTCTTTTTTAAAACAAAATACAAACAAATTACTTGATAAGAAATAAACACATATTACTATTCTTTTTTAATCAAAATATTGGATACCCGTTAATAAAACAAACCAAAAACACTTTTTGACACAAACCAAAAAGAAATCTATCTGTACATGTCAGTGCACGCACTGACTTCCAGATGGTGTGGAAAGCAACTCACTGTGGCGACACTCTAACGACAGTCACGCTCCTGTTGGCGAATTCCAACTTTCAACATTTTATCTTCAAAGTGTACAAAAAACTAAAGTAGAAAATTCCAGAATAGAACAAATTCTTAACTCAAAGTGTACGAAAAACCAAACTGCCAAATTGAGCAGATACAAACTGAAATTTGAATTTCCCTAACCATTCGTACTTTCCATGGAGAAAGAACTAATAGAGAGAACCAACTTCGACGGTTGCTCTCTTTTTGCCAACAAGCTGTGATTTGGCCACCAACTTGCATATGTATTAACTCCATATAAAAAAAATGTGGGGAACAAATCTTATGCAAGTTTGTGCACATACTCACCACGAGAGAGAAAAAACTTTTCTCTCTTTTGCTAGAATTAATTTGAATTATAGGAGTATTTTTGTAGATATAAAAACGACAAGATGTTAGCAAAATTAAAAAAAAAATTCATGAGAATTACAAATATTATAATGAGACTTTGAAAAACATAGCCTTCTTGGCTATCAATAAACAAAAATGAGAAATGTCGCATTTCCCGGAAATGGTGTTTTTTTGTGTACTCTTCTCCGAGGTGAAAACATGTATACACCGATACGAATTCAACACGCTATAAAAAATTAGAGTAAGAGGTTTCGAAGAGACGGAGACGAGGAAATTTGGTTCTCTCATTTAGTTTTTTCTCTCTGGTACTTTCATTCTCGTTGAACTCGGTGTGATTTTCTACCGCACAATCTCTTTAATTTAAATTAATATTCATTTAACTTTATGTACTTGTTGAATTATTATTACTATCATTAGGCGATTTTTATTGGTAAATTTATACACAGCGCAGCAAAATCTTACACACTAAACAACAACAAAGAAATAGTGCGGATAAGGCAGCAAAAATAGTGCATATAAATCAAAAACACTCCATTACCAAGACCGGAATCTTTCGTACGTTTCACTCTCCAAAACCCGTTTGTTTACATTGTTGTATTGTAATTTTGACAATTAGTCCATGAATAGATGTGAGCACAAACAAAAAAAAACGATGGCGTGGGCTAGCGGCACTTTGCATAGCAAAAACAAAATGGAGGGGTTAATAAGTTTTTTTCAGGTTTTTCCTTTTACTTTTTTCGATGAAAAAGTCAGTTTTAAGCTTTAGTTTTGCCGTCATTTTGTTGATAGCGAACGAATGTACATTTTTGTCTTGAAAAAAGCATGTTCAACATCAGTTTAATATATTTAATTCACTCATTTACGGCAA
The DNA here is from genome assembly GCA_920104205.1 of Eupeodes latifasciatus. NCBI lineage: Eukaryota > Metazoa > Arthropoda > Insecta > Diptera > Syrphidae > Eupeodes > Eupeodes latifasciatus. The sequence continues at coordinate 219,210,152 of OV049924.1, forward strand.
TCACTACGAAATTCTTTAAATTTCATAATAAACCTCGGATTTTTGTATCAAAGATGCGTTCGAAGAACCATCAAGTTAAGGGTACGAGCGCAATTTTTTTATTGAATTCTAATAAATTTTCGTTAATGAACGGCCCAAATATTTTTTTTTGCAAGTAATTAAAATCTGTATAAATTTAACCAATCCAAGTATATTTATAGTTTGTTTTTAATGATTTAAGCTTGCAACTATTTTTCAATTCCATTATGATTAATAAATATTAAATTTAAAAAAAAAGTTATAATCTAAAAATACCTTATCCATAACATTCTTGATTGATGGAAGCATACATGTATTTGCTATCAAAAAAAACTATGCATCAAAGGAACACCAATGTTTTAAAAAAGTAATCAGAACGATTATAGCGAACTTGTTGAATAAATGCAGAGCAAATAAAATGCAAATTTTGACATAAATCACAAAATGAAAACGTCTTAAAATCGTTCTGAATTCATGCACAACTAATTCAATAGAACATGTAATCGTCATGAATGTTTATTGTTGACGTACAGAAGTTTTTTTTAGTGAATTTCCACAGTTTGACGCAAAATATAATTTTCATTCATTCCTTAAAAATGTTTAGTTACTAAAGTTGAAGTTTACTTATTATTGTTTGAAGGGTATGTTTAATAAAAGTGCTGCTAATAATGAAAAAAATGTATGAGTTTTACGTACATATTTTTGTTTTTCTTAATATAATAAATACTTCCATAGATTACATTTTATAAATGCAGAACAAAGAAGAAAATATACATAAACAATAGTTTTCAGATATAAAGCATAGGTTAGTGTAGGAAAATATTTTTGAGAAACCCAATAATACTTTAGGTATGTTCATTAAAAAAATTTCCGCTTCAGCTAACCTTCATCAACTTTTTAGGAAAAAAAATTAGCATTAATAGCAGCCAATTATTTCATAGCATATTTAATTGTTCACATTGTAAAATGTCTAGAAATGTTCATATGCTACAAAATTCGTAATTTTATGCGTAAGCATAGAAGATAACATTATTTTGTCAAGAAGTTTTTGCGCGTATACCGGTTTTTTCTATTGGGTGTTCGGTTTCCCCATACTGGAATAAAAAAAAGTTACTTAAATCTATTTGTTGCACTCATTTAGTTGGTATTGTGTGTAAACATATTGCCTATTTCTATTCCTTAAAGATGCTTTACGAAAAGAAACTTATTTTTAAAACATGGTTCCCTCAAATTTTTATTCCAAAATCTAACTACAAACAAAATTCTAACTGTAACATAGTCCCTCAAAAAAAATTGTCAGGAATATTTCTGCAACAAACAGAATTAAAATTTGGTCTTGCAATTATCGAACTGCTTAAATGATGAAAATACTAATCTAATTGAGGAATCTGAACTAGCTAAAGTTGGCAATGGACATTGTCTGTACAAAAAAAAAATACAGAGGCACCTGCCTATTGTTTCCACCTGAACTTCTAACGTCGCGTCGCCAAAAAAAGGCTGTAAGCAAACTACAGCTGAAAAAATTGTCTGTTTTGTTGTTTTACAAAGTATTGAGTTAGACTTGTGTCCATTTCCAATTATACTTAACCAGTTGCAGTGCATGTTGCGTTCGCAAATAATTTAAGTAAACAAAATACAACACTAATAAATCATTAAATATGTATTTGGTCAATTTTATTTTATTTAATATACATTAACAACATTTATTTGGATTGAAACTAAAAAGCTATACAAATCTTCCAATTTAAGACCATGTCAGCACTTCAGATTCTGTTGGTAAGGATTGTTTAGTTTTTGAACGAGGCCAAGAAACATTCAAAATGAAGCATTTAGATGGGGCTGATTACTATAATGAAGCGTTTTGATGGGCTGTAAGACTAAATGTGAGAATGTGTTGGTTTTTTGCATCATTTCACGCACACTTTCTCACATTTAGTCCGACATAGCTTGTAGGCAAATCGAAATGTCAGTCTGAGATTCCGGTCTTGGTAATGGAGTGTTTTTGATATAAATAGTTCAGATAAAGTTTTGGAATGCTTGGAATAGAATGACACTTCATCCAGTTCCAGAAATATTTTTTACTTAAAGGTTGGCAGGATTTTATTATTTGGGGATGCGTTCGTATTTTTCTTGTGCTCTGTGTTCACTAGAATAAAAATAAATTGGTTTGAAATATTAATCTACGATTACACTGTCAACGTAAATATTCAATGCGTTGACTAGGACTCGCCCAAAACCAAAGCGAAACATTTGATGCGAAAACAAAACTTTCGTCATTGGTCGGGTTTAAAGGCTCTCCCAAACAAACGCGAAAGTGGCACATTCGCCGACGCGGAATTGTTTATTTGTCATTTTTGTTATCATTGTGAATGATTCGCCCTGATTTGCTTCGCGTCAGTTATCGCAGTGTAAGTTTATTTTGAGAAGAGAAAGTTTAATTATGGCGCTGAATGTTTCGCGTTGATTTGTCCCCTTTCACCCAGGAAAACTGATTTGCCAGCAACTGGGAGCTTGTAGGCAAGACGGGCTTACGGGGAAGGACAAAATCTCCCCTCACACCCTTCTTTTGGCTTTTAGTGCCTGTCTACATTGGATTTTTAATGCTGGGTTTTATTATGTTCGTTGTGTCTATACGATCTATCTATCTTTCACTCATACAATACAAAATCTTTCATGTTGAATCCAAGAATATTGTTTGCATTGGGGCTGTAATCTACCCATCTGTCTCTTTTTCACTCACATATAATCTACCTGTCTCACTGCTTGCACCTAACATTAAAAATTTAATGTGGACAGGCACTCTTATGTCATTTCAATCTTTCAATTCATACTCAACTCTATTCTGACTGGACCTGCATGTACACATTAACTTGAACTCTTATTCAACTTTACATAAAAACAACAATACTCTTTCAACACATCTCTTGAGTACGTATTTTCAAAACTGGTTGACAGCTGATTTTGACATAAGTATGATTGCACATATACCAACTTGGAGATTTAAAATAAGAGTGCATATAATAGTGAACATATGTTTTATTCACACTTTCCATTACTGCACTTACTCTCCATTACTGCACTAGCTAATAATTAACCAATAAAATACGGCTATTATTATTAAAATTGTTAAAACTAATCTCAGTGTTTCTTTTCTTTGGTACACTTGTTTCTGTGGTGACCTTGACACTCGTTTAGTTGATGTCAATAAAAGACACCACATTGGTGACCCCGACGTGATATACGTTAACTTTTTTCTAATTTGTATTTGAAATTATTTTCATGTTGAGCCGAACACCACCGAAAGCCACCTCTGGAGCACGAACCATGTCCCAAGAAAATCCCATGGATGGCAATCAGAGCTTACTTGACGTTGAAAATCCACCCTACGACTCAGGAGCTCAAACTGCACACTCCGATAGCGGGCTGACTGGAGGAGAAGGAAACAAAATGTTTCCATTCAACCAAATCAGTATGCTTTCACCTACGCTACAACAACAGGAATACATATATGCTGTCAACTTGCATCTTCCTCAATTTGCTCAAGAATCACCCGAGCTCTGGTTCGCAATTGCTGAAGCGGATTTCGTTGCCAACAGAATCTCCAGCGACGCGCAGAGGTGCAACCAACTCCTAAAGGCACTGCCACTCGCCATAGCCAGCCAGCTCATTGACGTGGTCAACAACCCTCCAGCTCAAAATAAATATGAGAACCTGAAAACCGTCATACTCCAACGCTTTTCAGAATCTCGTCAGAGGCAGCTCCAGAAGTTACTCCGAGAGAAGGTCCTAGGCGACAAAAAACCTTCTCAGCTGCTTAGAGAAATGAGAGAGCTTGCTAAGAACGCCGTGACAGACGAGGTTCTACATCAGCTCTGGACAGAGCGACTGCCCGAAAAAATTCGTCCACTGTTGGTGATTTCCGACAATCTTAAGGACTTGAGTGCGCTAGCAGACACGGCAGACCGCAAAATGGCTGCCCTCAGCAGCACTTCTGTCACGACGGTTCACGGCAGGGACATCCAACCGTCTCATTTCAGAACGCAGTCTGAATACTCACGTTTGGAGCAACAGTTGCAAGAGATGCAACTAACCATCCTCAATTGCCAAAAAGAGATACGGAGCCTAAGCTTAAATCAACAACAAATAGACAAAACACTCTATGAGATGAAAAGTGCACAACCACAGCAACAGGCAAATCACAAGCAACAACAGTGTCATCATCATGTCCAACGGCCACGAAGAAGATCCACCACTCCCAATCGAAACAACGGTATCTGCTACTACCACAATCGATATGGAAGTGATGCTCGACATTGCACCAAGCCGTGCAATTTTGGATCAACAACATCGAACCAGGGAAACTAATGATGCTGTCATCAACCGCAGCATTAGTTGGTGACAGCATAGATGCATCGCTCAGAGAGGTCAGACTGCACATCAAGGATCGATCAACAAACCAAACTTTCCTCATCGATTCTGGATCTATCGTCTCAATTATTCCGGTGAGTGTCTTCAAAACCAAGCCCGAAAGAGACACGATGCAACTTTACGCAGCAAATTCATCAACAATCAACACCTATGGCGTAAAAATCATAAAGCTCGACCTCAACCTACGAAGATGTTTTTCCTGGAAATTCATCATTGCCGACATTCCCACTGCCATCATTAGAGCCGATTTTCTTACCCACTTCAACCTGCTTCTGGACTTAAAAAACCAGCGTCTCCTAGATCCTCTCACCTCCTTATCAACCAAAGGTTAATCACTCGAGACAAATACGTTTAACATCTCCACCATCAATACATCGGTTCCAGAGAAATACACCCAGCTCCTCAAAGAATTTATCAACATAACCAGACCAAACTTCAAACCAAACCTCAACAATAGCCACTACGCTCATCGCATCATCACACATGGTCCACCAGTCTCTGCACGGTCCTACAAACTCGCAGGAGAAAAGGCATCCTCAGCAAGGACACAAATATCCAACATGTTGGAAGAAGGCATCATCAGACCTTCCAGAAGTCCTTACGCGAGTCCCATTATCCTCACAAAAAAGAAAAACAACCAATGGCGACTCTGCGGCGACTACAGAAGACTCAATTCCATCACTGAAGCTGACAAATATGCACCTCTACTCGTCCAAGACCTTTTCACTCGTTTGTATGGCGCCTCTATCTTTACCAAACTTGATCTGGACAAAGCATATCACCAAGTTCCCATGCACCCAGATGACATCCACAAAACAGCTATCATAACACCATGGGGTCTATATGAATACCTGGTTATGCCATTTGGTCTGAGAAATGCCACACAAACGTTCCAGCGATTTATGGACTCAATCTTTCGAGACCTCAATTTCGTCTTTGTATATATTGATGATATACTAATCATGTCACAAAACGAAACACAACACCAAGAGCACCTCAGAATAGTCTTCGAAAGATTACAAGCGTTTTCACTAAACATCAACACAAAAAAATGCGAATCTGGTAAGAAAGAAATCAATTTCCTCAGTTTCCTCATCAACGCTCAGGGATATGCGCCATCAAGCGATAGAGTTGACGCCATCCTTGAATTCAAAAAACCCGAAACCATAGAAGAACTAAGACGCTTTCTGGGAATTACCAATTACTACAGACATTGCATTCCAAATGCAGCACAGTTGCAAGTTCTCTGGAACAACTATCTCAAGCATTCAGTGAAAAAAGACAAAACACCAATCATCTGGACAGAAGAAGCATCAAAAGCTTTCAAGGAATGCAAAAAGCGAATAGCCAACCTGGCACTTCTCGCGTTTCCCTCTCCATATGCTGAGATACAACTCACAACTGATGCTTCCTCCACCGCCATCGGAGCCAAACTGGAACAATTGTCTGGAAATAATTGGGAACCACTTGGATTCTTCTCACGAAAACTAAGTTCTGCTGAACAATACTACTGCACATAGGATCGTGAGCTTCTTGCCATATTTGCATCCATCAAGTTTTTCCATCATCTTTTGGACTGTCGCACATTCGTCAAAAAAATCGACCATAAGCCACTGACGTATGCATTCAAGCAAAACACGAAAAAGCTCCTGATCGTCGAATCCGCCAGCTAGATTACATCTCACAATTTACAACAAACATAGTTTATGTAAAGGGTGAAGATAATATTGTAGCGGATGCATTGTCACGAATCAACACCATCAGCATGCCAACAATACTAAGTCCATCCACCATCCGAGACGAGCAGCTTAAAGATGACCCCCTGAAAGACTTAATAAACAACCCATCTTCACTACATCTTCAAGAACTACAGGCTGAGCAAGGCATCAAGATCTATTGCGACATCTCTCAAGGAATCGTCAGACCCTACATTCCGTCATCATTAAGAAGAACAGCTTTCAAAACCATCCATGACATCGCACATCCCAGCGGTAGAACCACTTCACGTCTGCTGAGAGAAAAGTACACCTGGTCTGGTATTCGCAAAGACACATTACAATGGTCTCGAGAGTGTTTATATTGTCAGAGAGCCAAAGTAAATCGACACACAAAACTTCAACCGGACCACATCTCAATACCAGACTCAAGATTCAACCATGTGCCCATCGACATTATCTTCCTACCAATGGTCCAAGGCTATCAATACTAACTCATCATGTTCGACCGTTTTTCAAGATGGCCAGTTGCAGTACCAATCAAAGATATGACCGCTGACACTGTCGCAACAGCACTGTTCAATCACTGGATATCTCATTATGGTTTACCTGTTACCATCACATCAGACCAAGGATCTCAATTCGAGTCAGCGCTCTTCCATGCACTCACCAACCTCGTTGGAACACAAAAGACAAAAACAACACCCTACCATCCTCAATCCAACGGCATAGTCGAACGCATGCACAGGACACTCAAAGCAGCACTAATGTGTTCTCCAAAATCAGTCTTGTTCTGCATCCCATACGCTTCACACACGTTTTAAGCTTTATGTTTTTCATTTATAGTGAGTTCTATTTGTTTAAAGTGCCAAACTACAATAGTCCCAAGCAGTGTTGTGTCGTGTGGTATTTGTATGACAAATTATCATTGCAAATGTACATTGTTAAAAACTAATGAAATTAAATTATTAAAATCCCATGCTAATTTAATCTGGAAATGTGACAATTGTAAAAGCTTTGCGTTAGTTGAGTGCATTCAGAAAATTAACAAACATTTTAAACTTCTACAAGAGTGTTTGAGTGAATTAAATTATTTTAAATTGAATCAACAACATAATCTAAATTCACAAAAAACTAACACTCAAGACAAAGCTCTTCTAGATGTAAGTAGGGATATGAGACTAAATACTAAAAACCAAAGAATCAAAAAGGGCAACGAACCGATTAACCATATAAAAAACAATTTTCTTGCACAGTCATCTCCTGCATTAAATCGCGTCTCGGCTAGGCCCAGTGTTTTATCTCCCTCCCCGTCCCCAGGTCCCTCAAATAGACTTATAACTGGTAAACGAGCCAAATCTACGTCCCAATCAAATGACTCAGTGCATTCACTCTCAAACTCTCCACTCGCTCAGAGCAAAGAAAATGTCATTGATCATCTCGTTAATACTGGTAATAAAGTTGATGCTGCAGCTAAAGTTGCATCAAATTGCTCAGTGGTTGGAGTGAATTCGCTTTCTCGCTCTGATCTCACTCAGAGTGAAGTAAATGTTGTTGGTGTTAATTCGAGTGATAACGCTGTCGAACCTGCTGTTCCCTCTCCATCAGCTGGCAAAGCTAATGTTGAAAAGAGCTTTAGTCATTCAACCATTTTGCAAATCATTGCTCCTATCGCTGAAAAAGGGGCCGAAGATGTAGACGTCAATGGTGATTGCAATAATGCAATTGATTTGAATGAAGACAAAAATGAATGCAACAAATCTCTACATGAAGAAGATGCTAATGCTATACAAGATAAAGATTTGCAAGAGTCTATTGTTTACAATACAAACAGTGTGTCTTTTGTTGATAAGCCTCGTGATAATAGCAATGTTGATGGGGATATTGGTCTTCAGGTTTTCTATAAGCGCAAATGGCTACATGTATCGAGTTTTAAGGCAACAACAACACCGGAACATATATCTACACATATCGCTAAAAAAATGAATGTATGCTCTACACTTTTCGCTTGTTTTAGTCTGTTGACAAGACAAAATCAAGATGGTTCCGTCGAAATTAAACCCAGTTTCGTGAACTGTAAAGTTGGATGCCCTTTGGAATACGTAAACTCCATTTGTCGTGATGACTTTTGGCCAAATGGTGTGAAAGTTCGAAGTTTCGGTTATAAACCAAAAAACGAATAATTTCAAGCGAAAATATCGCTGGTCTTATGGGTTTTTTGTCTGGACCTAAGAACTGTTATTGTGTTCATGCTGATTTTGTTGCTCACGTAAATGATACAAATATTGATAAAGTTGCTATTGATAATGTTGTCACCGATCATGAAATTGTTGATGTTGCTGTTAATATTGTTGCTGTTGTAAATGATACAAATTCAGTTGAAGTTGCTGTAGATAATGTTGTCAATGATGAATTTGCCTTTGTTGCTAATGATGTTGATGCCGATAATGAAATTGCTGTTGATATTGTTGCTGTTGTAAATGATTCAAATTCAGATAAAGTTGCTGTTGATAATGTTGCCGATGATGAATTTGTTTTTGTTGCTGATGATGTTGATGCTGCTGTAAATAATTTCGCTGATAGTTATGTTGTTTGTCCTTTAAATTTGAATGTGTACTACCAAAATGTAGGTGGAATAAGAACAAAGTAAAATAAATTGTATGTATATTTTGCTTCTCAAGATTATCAGCTCATTGTTTTAACAGAAACCTGGCTAAATGAAAATCACTTAACTACAGAATTATTTAATAGTCAACAATTTATAGTATTTAGGAAAGATCGATGTTCTCTTACTACAGGTTTAGATAGAGATGGTGGTGTAATTATTGCTGTAAAAAGTATTTATGTTGTCAATCAGTTAGAACTTATTTCTGATAATAATCCTCTTAAGTTGGATGTCGATCAATTGATTGTTAAGATATCATTTCAAAGGAACTGTAATTTGTATGTAAGCGTAAGTTATATTCGCCCAGGAAGTTCTTTAGACATGTATAAATTGCATTTAGAAAATTGTCATTCGTTTTTAAACAATTTAAGTATTTCTGACCATGTTATGATCTTAGGTGATTTCAATCTTGGAAATATAAGCTGGAAATTTGATCATGATGATAAGCACTTAGTGCCGTTTAAAGTTGTCACTGAAATTGAATCCGAAGTTATAGACTTTTACAGTCAATTTGATTTAGTTCAAGTAAATAGTTTAAATAACAGTCTTAATCGTATTTTAGACTTAGTTTTTGTTGACAAGGAATATGAACCTTATATCGAAGAGAATGAATTCCCTGTTGTTCATAATTCAATTCATCACTTATGCCTTTCTATCGAATGTAAATTTTTAACATATATAAAAGAATCTTTTGATCCGACAGAGTTTTTTTTCGATTATAAACGTGCAAATTTCGTTGAAATAAACAATTTTTTGTTATCAATTCCATGGAATATGATTTTGGTCAATTTAAGCTTAGATCAAGCGTTTGAATTATTTTGTAGTTATTTAAATGAATCTCGTGATTTATTCATTCCCAAAAAATCAGCTCGCACTAGCTCAAAACTACCATGGTTTAATAAAAGGCTTACAAACCTTAAAAACAGAAAAAATAAAGCGTATAAATTGCATAAGCTTGATAAAAATAATGTTATCCTCCGCCAAAACTATTTAAAATGCCATAGAGATTTTAACAGTCTAAATGAATTTCTTTATAGCAAATGGCCAAGTTGAGCGCGCAAATAGGACTATATTGTCATTTCTTCGGACAGTAGTAGAAGTAGATCAAGACTATCAATACTCAAATCAACTCAACAACCGGGTTCACACCCAACCAACTGTTATTTGATTTCGAACTGAGGGATTCCCAACAGAACGTCCTTATTGACGCTGAGTGATGATTGTTGATTGTGATTTGTTTGTTTTTTTTTAAGTATACATATTTATTTTATTGTTTGTATGTTTTATGAAGTTTATTTATTTTATTGGATTTACTATTTTTATTTTTTTTAAGGATGTTTTTTTATTATGTTGTTTAAATATATATAGCACATATTTATAAAGACTTGCACTTCGTTTTCCATTCATTAACAAAACATTGGTACATTTGCTCTTTTTTCTATTTCCAACAGCTTGCTTATTAACATTGGTTGCGTATATAACTTCTCAACAGGTTAAGTTAAAATTTTTAATATTTTTTGTATTTTCACTATGTAGGTATATCTAGTTGGTTTTCTGAGCCACATGGCAGGAAGTCAATGGATCTATCATGGCAAATTGATGCATCAAATTGGTTCTTTGCTTCAAAGATCGATTTTCAAATCTGTTACCCAACTAGCTGCTTTTGTTCATTTTGTTTCAAAAAAAAGTAAAATGTACGTATTTTAATTGTAATAAAAATATTAGACATATCTGTGAATTTTTGTATTATTTATCTTTCTTTGCGCTAACCCTATAACTATGGATCATATTACATACTCATACAAATGCACTTTTCAAAAACCACTTCTCCTATTTCGATACTTATTACAGAGTTTTTGAGCTTCAATTTAAATATTCTTCAAAAAGTTTTTCAAATTAAAAGGAAAATTTCGAAAATTTTCCAACTAAATGGTGTTTCACCATTTTCATAAAACATTCATATGAGTTAGAACAAAGATTTAAAAAAAATTCTTTTAAAACTAATTTCAGCATTTTTAATTTTTCAACCAAACGCCGAAATTAGTTTTGTATGACAATTTTTCGGGATCTTAGTTCAATTTGAAAATGGTTTCCAAAAACACTTTAAAGACTTCAAACGAAACACAGAAAGGTTTCCATTATCCAAATGAAGAAAGTCTTTTGAAAATGCCAACTTGGTATATCCAACAACTTCAAGAATTTCATATGATTTTTTCATGAAATTCTTGAAAGTAGCTGGATATGAATTTTTTTTTAAATTTTGGTTTTTTTTCAAAATTGTTTTAATTACCACCCAGAAGACTCAAATCAATACTCGGAACCGTTGGAATCAACAAAAAGAAGCAAATCATTTGCAAATGCCAGCTTGGTATATCCAACAACTTTAAGAATTTCATGAAAAAATCATATGAAATTCTTGAAGTTGTTGGATATACCAAGCTGGCATTTGCAAATGACCCACTTCTTTTAGATGATTGAAACGCTTCTGAGTCTTAATTTAAAACCCTTACGTGGTATTTAAATCTATTTTCAATTCTAGCAGAAATTACAAAAAAATTCCATCTAGGAATAGTTTCGTCATTTCGTATACAATCCTTGAGCATGAGGAAACTATTTTCATATGATTTTTTTTTTTTAAATATTTGTTGAAATTAAAAATTGTTTTTAAAATTCAGCATAACACTTAATGTGTGACTCAGAAGCGTTTGAATTATCCAAATCGAGCAAGTACTTTTCGAGTGACATTGTTTTCCAACTAACACTTATAAGAATTTCAGTAAAATTTCAATGTCACTCGAAAAGTATTTGCTCGATTTGGATAATTCAAACGCTTCTGAGTTAATAATAATCGGAGCTTGGAACCAGTTGGGGGATCTGAATTCAGACTCGGGGACGTTTCGATCGTCCAAATCGGCCAACGCGTTCCCAACTTGTCGCTTGGTTAAACCAGCGATTTTACGAATTTCATATGAATATCACATGAAATTCGTAAAATCGCTGGTTTAACCAAGCGACAAGTTGGGAACGCGTTGGCCGATTTGGACGATCGAAACGTCCCCGAGTTTGAAATCTGACCTTCTAACTTACTGCAATGTCCGATTTCAATTTGTAAAAAATTTTCAGCATTTTTTTCCTAAGGATGAATTTTTACTTGTGCAAGTCGCATACGTTTCATATTAATTTTCCAAGAAACAGAGAATTGATTAATTTAAATTTTATTGGTTCTTTCGTATTATAAATGGACTCAATATAAACAGAAATTAAGGACAAAGAGATAATCTGAGCCGGTCACGAATAACTGTTGCAGCGCGTAAGTGCGATGTTGAATCGGGGCTTGTTTCTTGATTTGATACGGCATCTTCTTCAAATATAAATTCCTCTACAATTCCATAATTCAATCGTATGTTGTGGAATACGCAACATGCGTTTATTATCTGGCCAGAAAGTGTTGGATTGTACGAAAGTCCTAGCTTAAGGCATCGAAACACAGACTTCAAGACACCATTCAATCTTTCGACACAGTTACGTGATTTTGAATGCAGGGTGTTGAAGCGCCTTTCACTTTCGTGGATTGCAGGAGCTCGGTAAGGGGTTATCAGCCAGGGTCGCAGCGGGTACCCGGAATCACCTTAATTGAAAAGAAAAAGCTTATTTAATAATAATAAAGTTTAAATGAGTGAGTGTTTACCTAAAAGCCAAGAATTGTGGTCTCCCGGCTCACATGCTTCATAGCGCCTTTCAAGTAAACTGTTCACTTGTGAAGCTTCCCAAATGTAAGCGTCATGTGTTGCACCTGCAAACCCTGCAAGGATTTTCAGGTCAAAATCGCAGATCTGAAATTTAACCATGTGCATAAATGCGAATAATGTAATGTACCTAATGTTGGAATTGTTTTATTTAATCGTAACTTCTTACCAATTGAACATTTTTCGAATGAAAACCTTTTCGATTCAAACAGCATGCTTCTATTTCCCTATTTGGTTTTTGGATTCGGACGTGAGTGCAATCAATTGCACCAATTACCCCCGGAAACCCTGTTTTTTCAAAAAATCTGAAATAAGTCAATACATATAGAAATTAGAATATTTTTTTTTAGTTATTAATTTATTAAGCAATAATTTACCTCTGTTTAATGGAAGCGTATTCCTCTATGCTTGGAAACATTATCCATTTTTTCATTAATTTATTTTGAAGCACCGATGAAACTTCTCGGATGCAACGCGAAATCATAGATCTGCTCATGGCGGCAGAAAAATCGTGGCCAATGTCTCGTTGGTATGACCCTGACGCAAAAAAGTGAAGAGCAGCGCAAACTCTTAGCGGGATGGGAATGAAAGTTATTCGTTGTCCCTGGGTCATATGGGGTCGTAATTCCTCCAAAAGAATAATTGCAATTTCTCTCGTGAATCTAAATAATTCACGAAAGCGCTCTTCCGGCATTTCAAAGGGATTCGTTGAATCGCGCAAATTTCTCCTTTGTATCCGTATTTGATTTCGGCGTTCTCTCGCATGCTCTAGGTGGATTCGCGCACTAAACATTTTGTAGTATTATTATTAATATTTTTTAAAAAGCAGAAACGGACACTTTAAAAGATTTCAATTTTAGATTTTTGTTTTGAAAATCAAAAAATGACAGATTGAATTATCGCCTTCCAATGGAAATTCCAGTAAAAAAAATCCCAAAACTAAAGTTATCGCGTTCAGTTATAGACACACAATTTTTTCCAGTGGCGATAAGTGGGGAACGAATCGTTTAATTTTTTAACGATGCGAAAAGTTATCGTCAGAGTTACAGAACATGGGTCCATATCAGTGGCCTGGAAATATATTACTTTTAGCACTTCCTGCGAAGATGAAGGGGGCTGCTAAGCTCTGGTTTGACGGTTTGCAAATGATTTTTCAGAGTTGGAGTCATTTTGCTCAACAGCTACAGCAAGAGTGACTCAAATGATGCCGACATACATCGTGATATGGCGAACTCGTTCCGAAAACCAAACCAAAGTCCTGAGCATTTTTACTATGAAATGGTAGGGATTGGACGCAAATACGGTTTAAGAGACAACTCGATTATAACCTACATCATCAGAGGGTTAAGAGACAGCAGGATGCAACATGCTCTATCCGGACATCACTTTTCTTCATTGTTGGACTTACTGAGGTCAGTAAGAGCGTACGATTTTACAGGTTCTACTCCAATCGTAAGAGTCGAGCATCCGATACGGAAAGTAGCTTCCGAAAGGTCACCCGACAACAACATATGTACAACAAAGTTTAGTCTGCGATGCTACAACTGCAATGAACCCGGTCATCGTTCCGTTGAATGCACCAAACCGCAAAAGAGAGACCGTTGCACCAAGTGTCATCGCCCTGGACATACAGCTGCAGTTTGTGACCAGTTAAGGAAAGACAATGTCAACAAAATTCAAGTCGTGCACCAAGATTTTGCTCCGGAGATTATCACCAAGAAGATTGTTCTCAACAACAGTCATGAGATGAAGGCTCTCGTGGACCCTGGAAGCGTCTGTTCACTCATCACCAGGTCAAGAGCCGAAGAGGTTTCCAGTATCCAACCCAGTGCCGATAAAATCTTGAAGGGATTCGCTGGAGGTGAGTTTATCTGTAAACATAAAATTAATTGTAAAATGATTTTGGATACACACGAGTTTGATGCGGAGTTGCATGTGGTAGATGATAATTTACTTGAGCAGGATGTTCTTCTTGGCACCGACATTCTCTGCCAAAATAATAACAAAATTGTTATCGAGAAAGGCATATGCCGAATTGAACGTTCTGAATCAAATATCTGTTCCAAACTAAACGAACTTCAATACGAAAAGCTGAATAATATTTTGACAGATTTCTCAATGTGTTTTGCTAATTCGATTGCTGAGTTAGGAAGATGTAATTTCATGAAAATGAAAATCGAATTAACATCAGACGTTGCTTTCCAACCATATCGAATTCCGTTTGCAAAAAGAAAAATTGTCATCGAAATCATTGCGGAGCTACTAAGATGTAAGATTATTCGCCCTAGTGATTCTCCTTATCTGTCGCCAGTAGTTTTGGTTCCAAAAAAGAATGGAGAGGATCGACTATGCGTGGATTTTCGCAAACTAAATTCGATGACCGTCAAACATAGCTTCCCGATGCCGGTAGTTGAGGAAATATTATCTCGACTTGCAGATAGTAAATATTTCACCACCATCGATTTGCTATCCGGATATCATCAGATAGAAATCGAAGAAAGCAGTAAGAAGTATACGGCATTTAGCACATTTGACGCAATTTATGAATATAATTGCATGCCATATGGTGTTGTAGATGGACCGTCCGTTTTTCAAAGCATGGTCAATAAGATTCTGTGCAAAATGAAACCGAATGAAGCAATGGGGTATATCGATGACATCATAGTTCCTAGCAACACGATCGAAGAAGGACTTCAAAGGCTAAAAAAGTTATTAGGAATCATTCGTGATAGCGGACTTACAATTCGAATGGATAAGTGCAAGTTTTTGTCAACTGAAATCGTCTTCTTGGGGCACCGAGTTTTAGAAAATTGTGTGTGGCCAGGACAGTAAAATCGACATTTATAATCCGAAACGCATTCATGAAGTACACACTGATGCGAGTAGCATAGGTCTAGCAGGGATTCTTCTGACCGATGGAAAGGCTTTCCGACCTGTGTTTTATTATAGTCGACATTGCACAAATTCTGAACAGAAGTTTCACAGCCATGAATTGGAGGTGCTGGGAATAGTTGAGACACTTGAGCGATTTCGGATTTACCTGCTTGGAAAACCATTTAAAGTGGTTACGGATTGTGCTGCTGTTACGACTACAAAACAAAACAAGGAGATGGTAACGCGCATTGCTCGTTGGTGGCTCAAATTAAAGGAATTTGACTTCCAACTAGAGCACCGAAGCGCTGACCGAATACGACACGTTGACGCACTCAGCCGTGCTCCAATCAACGAAGCGAAGGAACCCGAAATTGTTCGAAGCAGCATAATGAAAATCGAGATTAATAATAATGACTTCATAAACGCAATGCAAATGAATGACCCGAAGATAACAGATATTATCAACATCCTTAAAAATAGATCACCATCTGATCATCGAGAGCAGTTTTTGAAGGACTACGTTGTCGTGAGGAATCAATTATACAGACGAGTAGGAGACCAGAACAAGTTGGTGATTCCAAAGGCCATTCGTTGGCGTATAGTGATGTACGCACATGATGACAATGGACACTTTGGATTGGAAAAGACGATGCAACGAATCCTAAAACATTTTTGGTTCTCTAAGATGAGGAAGTACGTGAAGGAGTATCTGGCCGCCTGCATTAATTGTCAGTAGGTATAACAAATGTAGCGGTGGAAGAACTTCAGGTGAACTTTATATTTGGGATACTGACCCGATTCCTTTCCGTACCCTTCACATCGATCATCTTGGACCGTTTATTCAAAGTCGTCGGGGGAAACCAATACATTGTGGCCATTTCAGACGCTTTTACAAAATATCTCATCGTGAAGCCTGTCCGCACGACAAAGACGCAATCAGTGATAAGGATATTGAACGAGTTACGATCCTATTTTGGAACTCCACTGAAAATCATCTCAGATCGAGGTACGAGCTTCACATCGAGAACCTTTGAACAATACTGCAAGCCACATGGAATACAACATTTTAAGAACGCTGTATGGACTCCGAGAGCAAATGGCCAAGCTGAGCGCGCAAATAGGACTATATTGTCATTTCTTCGGACAGTAGTAGAAGTAGATCAAGATTGGGATTTGGAAATGGAAAACCTTCAGTGGACTATCAATACTCAAATCAACTCAACAACCGGGTTCACACCCAACCAACTGTTATTTGATTTCGAACTGAGGGATTCCCAACAGAACGCCCTTATTGACGCTGAGTGATAATTGTTGATTGTGATTTGTTTGTTTTTTTTTTTTTAAGTATACATATTTATTTTATTGTTTGTATGTTTTATGAAGTTTATTTATTTTATTGGATTTACTATTTTTATTTTTTTTAAGGATGTTTTTTTATTATGTTGTTTAAATAAAAATAAGCCTATAGCACATATTTATAAAGACTTGCACTTCGTTTTCCATTCATTAACAAAACATTGGTACATTTGCTCTTTTTTCTATTTCCAACAGCTTGCTTATTAACATTGGTTGCGTATATAACTTCTCAACAGGTTAAGTTAAAATTTTTAATATTTTTTGTATTTTCACTATGTAGGTATATCTAGTTGGTTTTCTGAGTCACATGGCAGGAAGTCAATGGATTTATCATGGCAAATTGAAAGTAAAACTGATGCATCAAATTGGTTCTTTGCTTCAAAGATCGATTTTCAAATCTGTTACCCAACTAGCTGCTTTTGTTCATTTTGTTTCAAAAAAAAGTAAAATGTACGTATTTTAATTGTAATAAAAATATTAGACATATCTGTGAATTTTTCTATTATTTATCTTTCTTTGCGCTAACCCTATAACTATGGATCATATTACATACTCATACAAATGCACTTTTCAAAAACCACTTCTCCTATTTCGATACTTATTACAGAGTTTTTGAGCTTCAATTTAAATATTCTTCAAAAAGTTTTTCAAATTAAAAGGAAAATTTCGAAAATTTTCCAACTAAATGGTGTTTCACCATTTTCATAAAACATTCATATGAGTTAGAACAAAGATTTAAAAAAAATTCTTTTAAAACTAATTTCAGCATTTTTAATTTTTCAACCAAACGCCGAAATTAGTTTTGTATGACAATTTTTCGGGATCTTAGTTCAATTTGAAAATGGTTTCCAAAAACACTTTAAAGACTTCAAACGAAACACAGAAAGGTTTCCATTATCCAAATGAAGAAAGTCTTTTGAAAATGCCAACTTGGTATATCCAACAACTTCAAGAATTTCATATGATTTTTTCATGAAATTCTTGAAAGTAGCTGGATATGAATTTTTTTTTAAATTTTGGTTTTTTTTTCAAAATTGTTTTAATTACCACCCAGAAGACTCAAATCAATACTCGGAACCGTTGGAATCAACAAAAAGAAGCAAATCATTTGCAAATGCCAGCTTGGTATATCCAACAACTTTAAGAATTTCATGAAAAAATCATATGAAATTCTTGAAGTTGTTGGATATACCAAGCTGGCATTTGCAAATGACCCACTTCTTTTAGATGATTGAAACGCTTCTGAGTCTTAATTTAAAACCCTTACGTGGTATTTAAATCTATTTTCAATTCTAGCAGAAATTACAAAAAAATTCCATCTAGGAATAGTTTCGTCATTTCGTATACAATCCTTGAGCATGAGAAAACTATTTTCATATGATTTTTTTTTTAAATATTTGTTGAAATTAAAAATTGTTTTTGAAATTCAGCATAACACTTAATTTGTGACTCAGAAGCGTTTGAATTATCCAAATCGAGCAAGTACTTTTCGAGTGACATTGTTTTCCAACTAACACTTATAAGAATTTCAGTAAAATTTCAATGTCACTCGAAAAGTATTTGCTCGATTTGGATAATTCAAACGCTTCTGAGTTAATAATAATCGGAGCTTGGAACCAGTTGGGGGATCTGAATTCAGACTCGGGGACGTTTCGATCGTCCAAATCGGCCAACGCGTTCCCAACTTGTCGCTTGGTTAAACCAGCGATTTTACGAATTTCATATGAATATCACATGAAATTCGTAAAATCGCTGGTTTAACCAAGCGAAAAGTTGGGAACGCGTTGGCCGATGTGGACGATCGAAACGTCCCCGAGTTTGAAATCTGACCTTCTAACTTACTGCAATGTCCGATTTCAATTTGTAAAAAATTTTCAGCATTTTTTTCCTAAGGATGAATTTTTACTTGTGCAAGTCGCATACGTTTCATATTAATTTTCCAAGAAACAGAGAATTGATTAATTTAAATTTTATTGGTTCTTTCGTATTATAAATGGACTCAATATAAACAGAAATTAAGGACAAAGAGATAATCTGAGCCGGTCACGAATAACTGTTGCAGCGCGTAAGTGCGATGTTGAATCGGGGCTTGTTTCTTGATTTGATACGGCATCTTCTTCAAATATAAATTCCTCTACAATTCCATAATTCAATCGTATGTTGTGGAGTACGCAACATGCGTTTATTATCTGGCCAGAAAGTGTTGGATTGTACGAAAGTCCTAGCTTAAGGCATCGAAACACAGACTTCAAGACACCATTCAATCTTTCGACACAGTTACGTGATTTTGAATGCAGGGTGTTGAAGCGCCTTTCACTTTCGTGGATTGCAGGAGCTCGGTAAGGGGTTATCAGCCAGGGTCGCAGCGGGTACCCGGAATCACCTTAATTGAAAAGAAAAAGCTTATTTAATAATAATAAAGTTTAAATGAGTGAGTGTTTACCTAAAAGCCAAGAATTGTGGTCTCCCGGCTCACATGCTTCATAGCGCCTTTCAAGTAAACTGTTCACTTGTGAAGCTTCCCAAATGTAAGCGTCATGTGTTGCACCTGCAAATCTTGCAAACAGACTTCAAGACACCATTCAATCTTTCGACACAGTTACGTGATTTTGAATGCAGGGTGTTGAAGCGCCTTTCACTTTCGTGGATTGCAGGAGCTCGGTAAGGGGTTATCAGCCAGGGTCGCAGCGGGTACCCGAAATCACCTTAATTGAAAAGAAAAAGCTTATTTAATAATAATAAAGTTTAAATGAGTGAGTGTTTACCTAAAAGCCAAGAATTGTGGTCTCCCGGCTCACATGCTTCATAGCGCCTTTCAAGTAAACTGCTCACTTGTGAAGCTTCCCAAATGTAAGCGTCATGTGTTGCACCTGCAAATCTTGCAAACCCTGCAAGGATTTTCAGGTCAGAATCGCAGATCTGAAATTTAACCATGTGCATAAATGCGAATAATGTAATGTACCTAATGTTGGAATTGTTTTATTTAATCGTAACTTCTTACCAATTGAACATTTTTCGAATGAAAACCTTTTCGATTCAAATAGCATGCTTCTATTTCCCTTTTTGGTTTTTGGATTCGGACGTGAGTGCAATCAATTGCACCAATTACCCCCGGAAACCCTGTTTTTTCAAAAAATCTGAAATAAGTCAATACATATAGAAATTAGAATATTTTTTTCTAGTTATTAATTTATTAAGCAATAATTTACCTCTGTTTAATGGGAGCGTATTCCTCTATGCTTGGAAACATTATCCATTTTTTCATTAATTTATTTTGAAGCACCGATGAAACTTCTCGGATGCAACGCGAGATCATAGATCTGCTCATGGCGGCAGAAAAATCGTGGCCAATGTTTCGTTGGTATGACCCTGACGCAAAAAAGTGAAGAGCAGCGCAAACTCTTAGCGGGATGGGAATGAAAGTTATTCGTTGTTCTTGGGTCATATGGGGTCGTAATTCCTCCAAAAGAATAATTGCAATTTCTCTCGTGAATCTAAATAATTCACGAAAGCGCTCTTCCGGCATTTCAAAGGGATTCGTTGAATCGCGCAAATTTCTCCTTTGTATCCGTATTTGATTTCGGCGTTCTCTCGCATGCTCTAGGTGGATTCGCGCACTAAACATTTTGTAGTATTATTATTAATATTTTTTAAAAAGCAGAAACGGACACTTTAAAAGATTTCAATTTTAGATTTTTGTTTTGAAAATCAAAAAATGACAGATTGAATTATCGCCTTTCAATGGAAATTCCAGTAAAAAAAATCCCAAAACTAAAGTTATCGCGTTCAGTTATAGACACACAATTTTTTCCAGTGGCGATAAGTGGGGAACGAATCGTTTAATTTTTTAACGATGCGAAAAGTTATCGTCAGAGTTACAGAACATGGGTCCATATCAGTGGCCTGGAAATATATTACTTTTAGCACTTCCTGCGAAGATGAAGGGGGCTGCTAAGCTCTGGTTTGACGGTTTGCAAATGATTTTTCAGAGTTGGAGTCATTTTGCTCAACAGCTACAGCAAGAGTGACTCAAATGATGCCGACATACATCGTGATATGGCGAACTCGTTCCGAAAACCAAACCAAAGTCCTGAGCATTTTTACTATGAAATGGTAGGGATTGGACGCAAATACGGTTTAAGAGACAACTCGATTATAACCTACATCATCAGAGGGTTAAGAGACAGCAGGATGCAACATGCTCTATCCGGACATGACTTTTCTTCATTGTTGGACTTACTGAGGTCAGTAAGAGCGTACGATTTTACAGGTTCTACTCCAATCGTAAGAGTCGAGCATCCGATACGGAAAGTAGCTTCCGAAAGGTCACCCGACAACAACATATGTACAACAAAGTTTAGTCTGCGATGCTACAACTGCAATGAACCCGGTCATCGTTCCGTTGAATGCACCAAACCGCAAAAGAGAGACCGTTGCACCAAGTGTCATCGCCCTGGACATACAGCTGCAGTTTGTGACCAGTTAAGGAAAGACAATGTCAACAAAATTCAAGTCGTGCACCAAGATTTTGCTCCGGAGATTATCACCAAGAAGATTGTTCTCAACAACAGTCATGAGATGAAGGCTCTCGTGGACCCTGGAAGCGTCTGTTCACTCATCACCAGGTCAAGAGCCGAAGAGGTTTCCAGTATCCAACCCAGTGCCGATAAAATCTTGAAGGGATTCGCTGGAGGTGAGTTTATCTGTAAACATAAAATTAATTGTAAAATGATTCTGGATACACACGAGTTTGATGCGGAGTTGCATGTGGTAGATGATAATTTACTTGAGCAGGATGTTCTTCTTGGCACCGACATTCTCTGCCAAAATAATAACAAAATTGTTATCGAGAAAGGCATATGCCGAATTGAACGTTCTGAATCAAATATCTGTTCCGAGCTAAACGAACTTCAATACGAAAAGCTGAATAATATTTTGACAGATTTCTCAATGTGTTTTGCTAATTCGATTGCTGAGTGAGGAAGATGTAATTTCATGAAAATGAAAATCGAATTAACATCAGACGTTGCTTTCCAGCTACGACCATATCGAATTCCGTTTGCAAAAAGAAAAATTGTCATCGAAATCATTGCGGAGCTACTAAGATGTAAGATTATTCGCCCTAGTGATTCTCCTTATCTGTCGCCAGTAGTTTTGGTTCCAAAAAAGAATGGAGAGGATCGACTATGCGTGGATTTTCGCAAACTAAATTCGATGACCGTCAAACATAGCTTCCCGATGCCGGTAGTTGAGGAAATATTATCTCGACTTGCAGATAGTAAATATTTCACCACCATCGATTTGCTATCCGGATATCATCAGATAGAAATCGAAGAAAGCAGTAAGAAGTATACGGCATTTAGCACATTTGACGCAATTTATGAATATAATTGCATGCCATATGGTGTTGTAGATGGACCGTCCGTTTTTCAAAGCATGGTCAATAAGATTCTGTGCAAAATGAAACCGAATGAAGCAATGGGGTATATCGATGACATCATAGTTCCTAGCAACACGATCGAAGAAGGACTTCAAAGGCTAAAAAAGTTATTAGTAATCATTCGTGATAGCGGACTTACAATTCGAATGGATAAGTGCAAGTTTTTGTCAACTGAAATCGTCTTCTTGGGGCACCGAGTTTTAGAAAATTGTGTTTGGCCAGGACAGTAAAATCGACATTTATAATCCGAAACGCATTCATGAAGTACACACTGATGCGAGTAGCATAGGTCTAGCAGGGATTCTTCTGACCGATGGAAAGGCTTTCCGACCTGTGTTTTATTATAGTCGACATTGCACAAATTCTGAACAGAAGCTTCACAGTCATGAATTGGAGGTGCTGGGAATAGTTGAGACACTTGAGCGATTTCGGATTTACCTGCTTGGGAAACCATTTAAAGTGGTTACGGATTGTGCTGCTGTTACGACTACAAAACAAAATAAGGAGATGGTAACGCGCATTGCTCGTTGGTGGCTCAAATTAAAGGAATTTGACTTCCAACTAGAGCACCGAAGCGCTGACCGAATACGACACGTTGACGCACTCAGCCGTGCTCCAATCAACGAAGTGAAGGAACCCGAAATTGTTCGAAGCAGCATAATGAAAATCGAGATTAATAATAATGACTTCATAAACACAATGCAAATGAATGACCCGAAGATAACAGATATTATCAACATCCTTAAAAATAGATCACCATCTGATCATCGAGAGCAGTTTTTGAAGGACTACGTTGTCGTGAGGAATCGATTATACAGACGAGTAGGAGACCAGAACAAGTTGGTGATTCCAAAGGCCATTCGTTGGCGTATAGTGATGTACGCACATGATGACAATGGACACTTTGGATTGGAAAAGACGATGCAACGAATCCTAAAACATTTTTGGTTCTCTAAGATGAGGAAGTACGTGAAGGAGTATCTGGCCGCCTGCATTAATTGTCAGTATAACAAATGTAGCGGTGGAAGAACTTCAGGTGAACTTTATATTTGGGATACTGACCCGATTCCTTTCCGTACCCTTCACATCGATCATCTTGGACCGTTTATTCAAAGTCGTCGGGGGAAACCAATACATTGTGGCCATCTCAGACGCTTTTACAAAATATCTCATCGTGAAGCCTGTCCGCACGACAAAGACGCAATCAGTGATAAGGATATTGAACGAGTTACGATCCTATTTTGGAACTCCACTGAAAATCATCTCAGATCGAGGTACGAGCTTCACATCGAGAACCTTTGAACAATACTGCAAGCCACATGGAATACAACATTTTAAGAACGCTGTATGGACTCCGAGAGCAAATGGCCAAGTTGAGCGCGCAAATAGGACTATATTGTCATTTCTTCGGACAGTAGTAGAAGTAGATCAAGATTGGGATTTGGAAATGGAAAACCTTCAGTGGACTATCAATACTCAAATCAACTCAACAACCGGGTTCACACCCAACCAACTGTTATTTGATTTCGAACTGAGGGATTCCCAACAGAACGTCCTTATTGACGCTGAGTGATGATTGTTGATTGTGATTTGTTTGTTTTTTTTTTTTTAAGTATACATATTTATTTTATTGTTTGTATGTTTTATGAAGTTTATTTATTTTATTGGATTTACTATTTTTATTTTTTTTAAGGATGTTTTTTTATTATGTTGTTTAAATAAAAATAAGCCTATAGCACATATTTATAAAGACTTGCACTTCGTTTTCCATTCATTAACAAAACATTGGTACATTTGCTCTTTTTTCTATTTCCAACAGCTTGCTTATTAACATTGGTTGCGTATATAACTTCTCAACAGGTTAAGTTAAAATTTTTAATATTTTTTGTATTTTCACTATGTAGGTATATCTAGTTGGTTTTCTGAGTCACATGGCAGGAAGTCAATGGATCTATCATGGCAAATTGAAAGTAAAACTGATGCATCAAATTGGTTCTTTGCTTCAAAGATCGATTTTCAAATCTGTTACCCAACTAGCTGCTTTTGTTCATTTTGTTTCAAAAAAAAGTAAAATGTACGTATTTTAATTGTAATAAAAATATTAGACATATCTGTGAATTTTTCTATTATTTATCTTTCTTTGCGCTAACCCTATAACTATGGATCATATTACATGCTCATACAAATGCACTTTTCAAAAACCACTTCTCCTATTTCGATACTTATTACAGAGTTTTTGAGCTTCAATTTAAATATTCTTCAAAAAGTTTTTCAAATTAAAAGGAAAATTTCGAAAATTTTCCAACTAAATGGTGTTTCACCATTTTCATAAAACATTCATATGAGTTAGAACAAAGATTTAAAAAAAATTCTTTTAAAACTAATTTCAGCATTTTTAATTTTTCAACCAAACGCCGAAATTAGTTTTGTATGACAATTTTTCGGGATCTTAGTTCAATTTGAAAATGGTTTCCAAAAACACTTTAAAGACTTCAAACGAAACACAGAAAGGTTTCCATTATCCAAATGAAGAAAGTCTTTTGAAAATGCCAGCTTGGTATATCCAACAACTTCAAGAATTTCATATGATTTTTTCATGAAATTCTTGAAAGTAGCTGGATATGAATTTTTTTTTAAATTTTGGTTTTTTTTCAAAATTGTTTTAATTACCATCCAGAAGACTCAAATCAATACTCGGAACCATTGGAATCAACAAAAAGAAGCAAATCATTTGCAAATGCCAGCTTGGTATATCCAACAACTTTAAGAATTTCATGAAAAAATCATATGAAATTCTTGAAGTTGTTGGATATACCACGCTGGCATTTGCAAATGACCCACTTCTTTTAGATGATTGAAACGCTTCTGAGTCTTAATTTAAAACCCTTACGTGGTATTTAAATCTATTTTCAATTCTAGCAGAAATTACAAAAAAATTCCATCTAGGAATAGTTTCGTCATTTCGTATACAATCCTTGAGCATGAGGAAACTATTTTCATATGATTTTTTTTTTAAATATTTGTTGAAATTAAAAATTGTTTTTGAAATTCAGCATAACACTTAATTTGTGACTCAGAAGCGTTTGAATTATCCAAATCGAGCAAGTACTTTTCGAGTGACATTGTTTTCCAACTAACACTTATAAGAATTTCAGTAAAATTTCAATGTCACTCGAAAAGTATTTGCTCGATTTGGATAATTCAAACGCTTCTGAGTTAATAATAATCGGAGCTTGGAACCAGTTGGGGGATCTGAATTCAGACTCGGGGACGTTTCGATCGTCCAAATCGGCCAACGCGTTCCCAACTTGTCGCTTGGTTAAACCAGCGATTTTACGAATTTCATATGAATATCACATGAAATTCGTAAAATCGCTTTTAACCAAGCGACAAGTTGGGAACGCGTTGGCCGATTTGGACGATCGAAACGTCCCCGAGTTTGAAATCTGACCTTCTAACTTACTGCAATGTCCGATTTCAATTTGTAAAAAATTTTCAGCATTTTTTTCCTAAGGATGAATTTTTACTTGTGCAAGTCGCATACGTTTCATATTAATTTTCCAAGAAACAGAGAATTGATTAATTTAAATTTTATTGGTTCTTTCGTATTATAAATGGACTCAATATAAACAGAAATTAAGGACAAAGAGATAATCTGAGCCGGTCACGAATAACTGTTGCAGCGCGTAAGTGCGATGTTGAATCGGGGCTTGTTTCTTGATTTGATACGGCATCTTCTTCAAATATAAATTCCTCTACAATTCCATAATTCAATCGTATGTTGTGGAGTACGCAACATGCGTTTATTATCTGGCCAGAAAGTGTTGGATTGTACGAAAGTCCTAGCTTAACGCATCGAAACACAGACTTCAAGACACCATTCAATCTTTCGACACAGTTACGTGATTTTGAATGCAGGGTGTTGAAGCGCCTTTCACTTTCGTGGATTGCAGGAGCTCGGTAAGGGGTTATCAGCCAGGGTCGCAGCGGGTACCCGGAATCACCTTAATTGAAAAGAAAAAGCTTATTTAATAATAATAAAGTTTAAATGAGTGAGTGTTTACCTAAAAGCCAAGAATTGTGGTCTCCCGGCTCACATGCTTCATAGCGCCTTTCAAGTAAACTGTTCACTTGTGAAGCTTCCCAAATGTAAGCGTCATGTGTTGCACCTGCAAATCTTGCAAACAGACTTCAAGACACCATTCAATCTTTCGACACAGTTACGTGATTTTGAATGCAGGGTGTTGAAGCGCCTTTCACTTTCGTGGATTGCAGGAGCTCGGTAAGGGGTTATCAGCCAGGGTCGCAGCGGGTACCCGGAATCACCTTAATTGAAAAGAAAAAGCTTATTTAATAATAATAAAGTTTAAATGAGTGAGTGTTTACCTAAAAGCCAAGAATTGTGGTCTCCCGGCTCACATGCTTCATAGCGCCTTTCAAGTAAACTGTTCACTTGTGAAGCTTCCCAAATGTAAGCGTCATGTGTTGCACCTGCAAATCTTGCAAACCCTGCAAGGATTTTCAGGTCAGAATCGCAGATCTGAAATTTAACCATGTGCATAAATGCGAATAATGTAATGTACCTAATGTTGGAATTGTTTTATTTAATCGTAACTTCTTACCAATTGAACATTTTTCGAATGAAAACCTTTTCGATTCAAATAGCATGCTTCTATTTCCCTTTTTGGTTTTTGGATTCGGACGTGAGTGCAATCAATTGCACCAATTACCCCCGGAAACCCTGTTTTTTCAAAAAATCTGAAATAAGTCAATACATATAGAAATTAGAATATTTTTTTTTTAGTTATTAATTTATTAAGCAATAATTCACCTCTGTTTAATGGGAGCGTATTCCTCTATGCTTGGAAACATTATCCATTTTTTCATTAATTTATTTTGAAGCACCGATGAAACTTCTCGGATGCAACGCGAGATCATAGATCTGCTCATGGCGGCAGAAAAATCGTGGCCAATGTCTCGTTGGTATGACCCTGACGCAAAAAAATGAAGAGCAGCGCAAACTCTTAGCGGGATGGGAATGAAAGTTATTCGTTGTCCCTGGGTCATATGGGGTCGTAATTCCTCCAAAAGAATAATTGCAATTTCTCTCGTGAATCTAAATAATTCACGAAAGCGCTCTTCCGGCATTTCAAAGGGATTCGTTGAATCGCGCAAATTTCTCCTTTGTATCCGTATTTGATTTCGGCGTTCTCTCGCTTGCTCTAGGTGGATTCGCGCACTAAACATTTTGTAGTATTATTATTAATATTTTTTAAAAAGCAGAAACGGACACTTTAAAAGATTTCAATTTTAGATTTTTGTTTTGAAAATCAAAAAATGACAGATTGAATTATCGCCTTTCAATGGAAATTCCAGTAAAAAAAATCCCAAAACTAAAGTTATCGCGTTCAGTTATAGACACACAATTTTTTCCAGTGGCGATAAGTGGGGAACGAATCGTTTAATTTTTTAACGATGCGAAAAGTTATCGTCAGAGTTACAGAACATGGGTCCATATCAGTGGCCTGGAAATATATTACTTTTAGCACTTCCTGCGAAGATGAAGGGGGCTGCTAAGCTCTGGTTTGACGGTTTGCAAATGATTTTTCAGAGTTGGAGTCATTTTGCTCAACAGCTACAGCAAGAGTGACTCAAATGATGCCGACATACATCGTGATATGGCGAACTCGCTCCGAAAACCAAACCAAAGTCCTGAGCATTTTTACTATGAAATGGTAGGGATTGGACGCAAATACGGTTTAAGAGACAACTCGATTATAACCTACATCATCAGAGGGTTAAGAGACAGCAGGATGCAACATGCTCTATCCGGACATCACTTTTCTTCATTGTTGGACTTACTGAGGTCAGTAAGAGCGTACGATTTTACAGGTTCTACTCCAATCGTAAGAGTCGAGCATCCGATACGGAAAGTAGCTTCCGAAAGGTCACCCGACAACAACATATGTACAACAAAGTTTAGTCTGCGATGCTACAACTGCAATGAACCCGGTCATCGTTCCGTTGAATGCACCAAACCGCAAAAGAGAGACCGTTGCACCAAGTGTCATCGCCCTGGACATACAGCTGCAGTTTGTGACCAGTTAAGGAAAGACAATGTCAACAAAATTCAAGTCGTGCACCAAGATTTTGCTCCGGAGATTATCACCAAGAAGATTGTTCTCAACAACAGTCATGAGATGAAGGCTCTCGTGGACCCTGGAAGCGTCTGTTCACTCATCACCAGGTCAAGAGCCGAAGAGGTTTCCAGTATCCAACCCAGTGCCGATAAAATCTTGAAGGGATTCGCTGGAGGTGAGTTTATCTGTAAACATAAAATTAATTGTAAAACGATTCTAGATACACACGAGTTTGATGCGGAGTTGCATGTGGTAGATGATAATTTACTTGAGCAGGATGTTCTTCTTGGCACCGACATTCTCTGCCAAAATAATAACAAAATTGTTATCGAGAAAGGCATATGCCGAATTGAACGTTCTGAATCAAATATCTATTCCGAGCTAAACGAACTTCAATACGAAAAGCTGAATAATATTTTGACAGATTTCTCAATGTGTTTTGCTAATTCGATTGCTGAGTTAGGAAGATGTAATTTCATGAAAATGAAAATCGAATTAACATCAGACGTTGCTTTCCAGCTACGACCATATCGAATTCCGTTTGCAAAAAGAAAAATTGTCATCGAAATCATTGCGGAGCTACTAAGATGTAAGATTATTCGCCCTAGTGATTCTCCTTATCTGTCGCCAGTAGTTTTGGTTCCAAAAAAGAAGTGAGAGGATCGACTATGCGTGGATTTTCGCAAACTAAATTCGATGACCGTCAAACATAGCTTCCCGATGCCGGTAGTTGAGGAAATATTATCTCGACTTGCAGATAGTAAATATTTCACCACCATCGATTTGCTATCCGGATATCATCAGATAGAAATCGAAGAAAGCAGTAAGAAGTATACGGCATTTAGCACATTTGACGCAATTTATGAATATAATTGCATGCCATATGGTGTTGTAGATGGACCGTCCGTTTTTCAAAGCATGGTCAATAAGATTCTGTGCAAAAAGAAACCGAATGAAGCAATGGGGTATATCGATGACATCATAGTTCCTAGCAACACGATCGAAGAAGGACTTCAAAGGCTAAAAAAGTTATTAGGAATCATTCGTGATAGCGGACTTACAATTCGAATGGATAAGTGCAAGTTTTTGTCAACTGAAATCGTATTCTTGGGGCACCGAGTTTTAGAAAATTGTGTGTGGCCAGGACAGTAAAATCGACATTTATAATCCGAAACGCATTCATGAAGTACACACTGATGCGAGTAGCATAGGTCTAGCAGGGATTCTTCTGACCGATGGAAAGGCTTTCCGACCTGTGTTTTATTATAGTCGACATTGCACAAATTCTGAACAGAAGTTTCACAGCCATGAATTGGAGGTGCTGGGAATAGTTGAGACACTTGAGCGATTTCGGATTTACCTGCTTGGGAAACCATTTAAAGTGGTTACGGATTGTGCTGCTGTTACGACTACAAAACAAAATAAGGAGATGGTAACGCGCATTGCTCGTTGGTGGCTCAAATTAAAGGAATTTGACTTCCAACTAGAGCACCGAAGCGCTGACCGAATACGACACGTTGACGCACTCAGCCGTGCTCCAATCAACGAAGCGAAGGAACCCGAAATTGTTCGAAGCAGCATAATGAAAATCGAGATTAATAATAATGACTTCATAAACGCAATGCAAATGAATGACCCGAAGATAACAGATATTATCAACATCCTTAAAAATAGATCACCATCTGATCATCGAGAGCAGTTTTTGAAGGACTACGTTGTCGTGAGGAATCGATTATACAGACGAGTAGGAGACCAGAACAAGTTGGTGATTCCAAAGGCCATTCGTTGGCGTATAGTGATGTACGCACATGATGACAATGGACACTTTGGATTGGAAAAGACGATGCAACGAATCCTAAAACATTTTTGGTTCTCTAAGATGAGGAAATATGTGAAGGAGTATCTGGCCGCCTGCATTAATTGTCAGTATAACAAATGTAGCGGTGGAAGAACTTCAGGTGAACTTTATATTTGGGATGCTGACCCGATTCCTTTCCGTACCCTTCACATCGATCATCTTGGACCGTTTATTCAAAGTCGTCGGGGGAAACCAATACATTGTGACCATCTCAGACGCTTTTACAAAATATCTCATCGTGAAGCCTGTCCGCACGACAAAGACGCAATCAGTGATAAGGATATTGAACGAGTTACGATCCTATTTTGGAACTCCACTGAAAATCATCTCAGATCGAGGTACGAGCTTCACATCGAGAACCTTTGAACAATACTGCAAGCCACATGGAATACAACATTTTAAGAACGCTGTATGGACTCCGAGAGCAAATGGCCAAGTTGAGCGCGCAAATAGGACTATATTGTCATTTCTTCGGACAGTAGTAGAAGTAGATCAAGATTGGGATTTGGAAATGGAAAACCTTCAGTGGACTATCAATACTCAAATCAACTCAACAACCGGGTTCACACCCAACCAACTGTTATTTGATTTCGAACTGAGGGATTCCCAACAGAACGTCCTTATTGACGCTGAGTGATGATTGTTGATTGTGATTTGTTTGTTTTTTTTTTTAAGTATACATATTTATTTTATTGTTTGTATGTTTTATGAAGTTTATTTATTTTATTGGATTTACTATTTTTATTTTTTTAAGGATGTTTTTTTATTATGTTGTTTAAATAAAAATAAGCCTATAGCACATATTTATAAAGACTTGCACTTCGTTTTCCATTCATTAACAAAACATTGGTACATTTGCTCTTTTTTCTATTTCCAACAGCTTGCTTATTAACATTGGTTGCGTATATAACTTCTCAACAGGTTAAGTTAAAATTTTTAATATTTTTTGTATTTTCACTATGTAGGTATATCTAGTTGGTTTTCTGAGTCACATGGCAGGAAGTCAATGGATCTATCATGGCAAATTGAAAGTAAAACTGATGCATCAAATTGGTTCTTTGCTTCAAAGATCGATTTTCAAATCTTGTTACACTTTTTATCACTAATCGCGAGGGGGAATTATATTATTTAATATTAATTTTTATTAAACGAACAATATCAAATTAAATCAAAACAAACTATAACAAGACTAAACCGGTAAACTAAATCGACGACGACGGCGGCTGCGTAGCGACGACTTTATCAACTCGCACTCAAATGAGTACGAATGCGACACAAAAGAGAGAACGAAAAAAAAAAGTGCAACAATACAGCTGGTTGACGAAGCTGTACCCGCGGCTGCTCAGCTGGGCTGGGTTCTTTTGGAAGAATTTGTTTATAAATTATAACAATGTTAATTGATTTCTAAAATCAATCAAATTGTTACAATTTGGAAATAAGTTATTGCAAGTACCTACAGTGGGGTACGTTGCAATAAAAATGGGCGCCAGGAATTTTTTTTAACAAACCGAAGAAGAAAATTCCAAAACTCTTTGTGATAAGTGAAGCGATTAAAAAAAGACAACACAACGACCGTTTGGTTTTTAAATTTAATATTTATTCTTTGGGAAACCGTGGGATTGAAGATCCCTGGATTAAAACCCAAAATGTTTTCAAATGAAAGTTAAAAAAAAAATTTACAAGAAAAAAAAATTGAAATCAAGAAAAGCAAATGGCAAACAAAAAAAATAGGTTTTTAACACCGGACGCGTAAGTTTGTATATATATATATCCGAACTGAACAAAAGAACAACAGAATAAAGAACAAAAGGACAAAGAAATAACTACTTATCTTTTCCTTCCTATTTTCTTTTTCTCCAACTTCACAACTCGAATCTCGATTCCTTTCCTTTTTCTTTTTAATTCCTCGAACTTTTCTCTCCTCCTTCTCGATTTTTCTTCCTCCTTAAATACCTCGAAATTTTCTATTTATCTTGTCGCTTGTAGGTCTCTATCAAGAGTGCCTTCCAAGCTAATTCCCAACTAATTCTTCCTCCCTCGACCATTCCAGTCACACACACATTCATCCAACACAAGCATCCGTTTTCGTGATTGTCGGTCACGGTATCGCGGCTTCCTGGAAGCTTTACGCTCATCAGGAAAGCCACCGTTGTTGACTCTCAGCGAAACTTTGCTTTCACACACACAATCACGGTTTCGACAAGTTGTTGGATGAGTTTCCAAAACTTGCCGAAACATAATGGCGAGTTCAGACCCCTTCCCAACTATTCCTATTTTTCGAGAAAGTTCAAAGAAAAACAAAAATCGAGAAGAAGTCTCAACTAGGCATTTTCCTATTACTATTAATTACGCGCGAGGTTCGAGGTGTGAATTTCGTACCAAACATTAAGTTAAATTAAATTAAAAACGCGGTGTTAAAAACCCATTTTGTACATAAGTGATTAAGTTAAGAATTACTAATTTTAAAATTCAATAGATATGTTGTTGTTGTTGTTGTTGTTTTAGTAGTAGAAGTAGTTAAGTAGGGTCCGCCTGACCCCATACTTCTTCGGCTCATCCGCCGGCATTTTCGACCTTGTCGAAAGAACTTGTTCACGTTCTCGAACTCGATCACCTGCTTTGTTGCTTTTGCAAAATAAAGGCTAGGTACACCTGTGGCTGATGAGACCATGGTTGCCCTCAACTTTGCCGATATTTTGCAGCCACAACTAGGAAAAAGAAAACAGCCAAAGGCTGGTTTTTGTTGCGGTAAAATTTACCGTGACAAATCCCACCCTTACCTCCCAAGAAATGTGTTTACTTTTCAAGAAAAGCAAACCATTTCTTAAGGCTCAGCCAGGGGTAGACAACAACAACAAAGGATTACCATCATAACATTTAAAAGAAAAAAGAGAAAAAAAAATCATTAATGTGGCACATTAATTAAACAAAAATGACAATGAAAAACCAAAAAAAATACTACTACAAAAGGGACTTGACTCAAACATCAACAAAAGGTTTTAAATCCTTAACATGCCACGTTCCTCGCTCCTTACCGCGATCATCTACTAAGAGGTATGTCCAAGGTGACATCCTCTTGCTGACCTTGAGAGGTCCTACAAATTTGGTCGCCAACTTCGCCGCGAAATAAATTGCTGCATCGGACAGCGCGAAGTTCCTACGCCAAACGAGATCACCCGTGTGATATTGCGCGTCCCTCCTACGTAAATTATAAGTCTTTGCAGCCTTCTTTCCCGCTGCTTCCAACTTCCTAGCTATGTCCTTTCTCAGTTTCCGAAACTGCCTATTAATTTCCGTACTATCTGGGTCCCTATCGCTATCCCTAATTCCTACTTCATTTCCACTAGTTACCATGTTCCTACCGAAATTTGCGAAGTATGGCGACACACCTAAAACCTCATGTTGCGAAGTTCGGATTGCACAGGCCACTTTTGCCAGTTGCGAATCCCAACTCCGCTGGTTTTCCGAAACATACGCCCGGAGCGTAGTCTTAATAATTTCATTAATCCGTTCCGCCGGATTCGCTTGCGGATGATAATTCGCCGTAAACCGAAGTTGTGACCCGTACGCTTCGCTAAGCGTTTTCAGTTCCTTGCTACGGAACTGGGGACCGTTGTCACAGACGATCCACTTAGGAATCCCGAAAAGAAGAAACACGTTTTCTTCCAACTCCCGACATACCGCTTTCGCCGTTGCGGACCGTAACGCGAACAACAAGGGGAATTTAGTGAAATAGTCGACGACCGTTAAAATATACACGAACCCTCGCGACGATTTTGGTAATGGACCCACCAAGTCCACGCAAATCATTTCCCACGGTTGGGAATTTCCTACTCTTTCGGTCATTAGACCAGCTGGTTTTTCGTTCACCAGCTTCACACTTTGGCAAATTTTACAACTCTTAACATACCTCGTAATATCACTCCTCATTTTGGGCCAGTAATACTTTTCTGCTACCCTAGCAAAAGTTTTCTTAACGCCCATGTGTCCTGAAAGTGGAGCATCATGGCACTCGTTAAGAATACTCGTCCTATCGTTTTTCCCTAACACTAACTTCCACTCTTCACCACTATCATGAACGACTATATGGTTCAACCTAACATGTTTATAGAGCCGCCCATTCTCAACTCGCCAAGATGGGTATTCTAACGGGCTCTTTTCTACCTGTGATTTCATTTTAATCACCCAAGGGTCCGAATCCGCCTCAGAGACACCAGCTACTTCTGGAACTCCTCGCGACAACATATCAGGAACGACATGTTCTTTGCCCTTTCTGTGGATGATTTTGAAATCAAACTGTTGGAGCCGAATGGCCCAACGAGCTAATCTACCCTGCGGATCCTTAAGGTTGCTTAACCAGACCAAAGAGTGATGATCAGTTACGACTGTAAATCGAACACCTTCGAGATACGACCGCAACTTTTCAATCGCCCAAAGGACCGCTAAACATTCCTTTTTCGGTCGTAGAGTAGTTCCTTTCATTCCTATTCAATGACCGACTTAAATAACAAATGGCTTTTTCGCCATCCTCAAACTCCTGAGATAATACGGCCCCGATACCATAGTCCGACGCATCTGTTTGTACAACAAACGGCCTTGAAAAATCCGGACATGTCAGAATCGGTGCCGTAACCAAACACTCTTTGGCTTTCCTAAAACTCTCCTCACATTCTTGGGTCCACTCAAATTTCTTACCTTTCTTTAGGAGATCGGTAAGTGGCCTAACTAAAATTGCAAAATTCGGTACAAACCTACGGTACCACGAAATTGTCCCTACAAAACTCCTAATTTCCTTCACATTTTTCGGTGCAGGAATCCTAATCATGCTTTCCACTTTTTCCGGGTCAACATGAAGCCCGTTCCTATCAACTACATAACCTAGAAATTTTAAAGAAGGCCTACAAAAATTACACTTTTCCCTACCTACTTTTAAACCTGCATCTCCTAACCTTTTAAAAACTTCTTTTAAAATTTCTAGGTGCTTATCGAAAGAATCGGTGACGATGATAATGTCATCCAAGTACACAAAGACGAACGGTTCTAAATCGGGACCTAAAACGTCGTCAATAAACCTTTGCCAAGTTGCCGGGGAATTGTGCAAGCCGAATGGCATCCTGCAAAATTGATACAGGCCACGCCCTGGCACAGTAAAGGCTGTGTACTTGCGCGATTCTTTTTCCATTGGAATCTGCCAATAAGCAGATTTAATATCTAAAGAAGACAAGTACTTCGCGTTTCGAAGCTTGTCTAAAATCGCCGAAATAAAGGGTAGTGGATAAGCATCCCTATCAGTAACCTCATTCAATTTCCTATAGTCAACACAGAACCGATAACTGCCATCTTTCTTCTTAACCAGAAGAATCGGCGATGCCCAAGGACTCTTCGACTTCTCGATCACTCCAGCTTCCAACATCTCCTGGAGCTCCTGATCGATATGTTTCTGAATCGCTGGCGAAACAGGGTAATATCGTTGTTTTATCGGTTCTGCAGACGTCCTAATCTTGTGCTCAACTAAGTTGGTGCACCCTAAACCTTCGGTCATTGATTTAAAAAGTTCTCCTAACACTAATTCTAATTTCCTATTTTCGAAATCGTTCAAATCCGATTTTTCCCTAATCGCTACCATGTCTGTCATCGAAGCCAATCTCTCTTGATTCGAAAAATTCCACACCCCGATCTCAAATCCGGGACTATGCCCGATAGTGCCCAAAAATCGGCACCCAAGATCAACTGGTGTGGAAGATTCGGAATGACAAGACATTCTATCAAAATGGATTCGTTCTCAACCTCCACTGGTAGAGAAACAGACCCAGCTACACCTACACCTGCTCCATCTGCTAACTCTACTGACCCAACACTACTCTTTCCTAACCTAAGCCCTAACTCTTTAAAAAATTTCCACCCGTCACCACCCACAATGGTACGGGAGGCTCCTGAATCAAGCAACCCCAAAAACTTGATTCCATAAACCCTAACTCCTAAATATGGTCTAGTGTCCCTACCATTTGCCGCTAACGTGAAACTCAGTTGAACTCCTACCCGCTGATCGTCAGCAGACGACCTCCCTAACGCCGATGGACTCCTTGTCCTGCTGACACAAGGGCCCGATCCCCATTTCCCGAACACGTCCTACAGTCCCTACGATACACTCCTACCGTTCCACAACCGAAGCAACGTTTCTGAACGTTACATTTCGAAGCTATGTGCCCTTCCTTGTTACAATTATAACACCTAACCGACCTAAACGGATTTTCAGAAACTGGAACAACAGCCGCTACTCGGTGTTGTCCAGACGAACTAGGTTGATAACCGCACTCCGGTTTCAACAAATTTTTGCTTCTAGAAGGTGGGGTAAAACTATCTACATTCACCTTAAGGGTATCTAACTCCCTACCTAAGATAGCAAGTTCCTTAACCGTCTTTGGTTTGGCACTAGCTATCTGAACCTGATAAAAAGGATCTACATTTTTCCTCAATATCGAAAGCATCCTTCCCTCTGACAAAGGTTCCGATAATCTTCGAAACAATGTCCTCATTGTTGTAAGATACGCGCCGAAAGTTTCTTCCTTTCCTTGCGAACGCCGATTAATCTCCTCCAACAAGAGATCATCGTAATTCGCAGGAAGGAACTCCGCTTTGAGTTCCTTGACGAGTTCCTGCCAATCCTCTAAATCTTCCCTAACCGTCCTAAACCACATAAGTGCCCTACCAGCCAAAAGCTCCGAAGCGGATTTAAAAAGGTGGTTTTCAGGAACATCGTTAGCCAAACGAAGTTCCTCCACTCTTTCCAGGAATGAACTTACTGATGCTCCACCTGAGTCACCAGTAAACTTCACCCCCCACTTCCCAATACGTTCGATGGGTTTTTGCTGAACGACCATTCGTTCAGAAAACCCATCGACCCTATCCAGCCTACGTTCTGACGGAACCCTAACAGAAATGTTTCCTACTGCAGGACTACTGACACCGCCCCTCGGTCCAGTCAATGATCCTCCGGCCAGTCCTAACGCAGACCGTCCACTACAGGGAGTCTGACCAACTTGTACCCGAAGCTGGGTTTGAACCTTAAGTGGAGTCTTTTCTTTTTCCACTTCCTCTTCCCTATCGCTATTCTCACAATCACCAGTGAGATCTCCTAACAAACACAACACCTTGTTCCGAAGTGAACTAACTTCATCTTCTTCATCTTCGGCCTCACAAGGTGTCCTAGCTAACCTGCCTATACACCACTCAATCTTTGTCACTATCTTAATGAACTCCGATGACTTTGGATTCCTCGGAGGTACTTTAAGAAGGACCCTAATCTCCTCAATCTTGGCTTCTATTGCCTCGACATCCTCTTCATAAGTGAAGGGGTAAACTAAGCTAACTTCCATCGAGTTCCTCTTAACGAGTAACCTCGATGACCTCAATGCCTTTCGCATTTCCTCAACGGTCCCTACTTTCAATCCCCTGACCTTCATCTCGTAGGCCAGTTCGTCCTGCGCTAACCTACCAATATTCATTTTAATTTACACAAAAAAAAAACTTTCCAAAAAAAATTATTTTTAAAAAAAATTATTTACAAAAAAAAATATATAAAAAAATCTACTTTGTAACCCCGAACTAAAATTCTAATTCGTAAATTAATTTATTGTTATTAAAAAAAACATATATTTTAAAAATAAAACCAACAAAATTATTTCCTAACAAATTATTCTAAAAGTAATCAAAAAAATTGAGATGGTCACACCAACTCGAACTAACTATACTCAATTCTTTGAAAATTTAAAAATCAACTATCACTCAAAAAATATAAAACACACTCGCAATAAAACTATCACGCAAGAAAAAATAAGTCACTCGAATATTGGAAGTCGCTAGAGATAAAACTCTCTCTCACACAAAAAAAGAGAACAACAAAAAAAATAAGAAGACAAAATGTCGACCGAAATAAATTATTATTTAAATTTAAATGATCAAAAAAAGAAGAATAAATCTGACTAATAACACGCAGTACAAATACAAAATTGAAAAAAAACGAGTTCACAACACACAATCACAAAAAAAAATATACTTGCGATTTTTTTTCACTTGTAAACTCCCTCGATGAAATTTTTCACAAACAAAAAAAACTTTTCGCCAAATCCCTCGATCGATTTTTCTAGCAGCAACCAAAACACCTCAAATGAAACACCTTTATTGTAATACCTATAAAAAAAACAAGCCGAATTAGATGTTCTTTTTTTAAAAAAAAACAATATATAGGAAAAAACACGATACAAAATGACCACGAAAATTCTTCCACTTTTGTTTGCCCCACGTTGGGCGCCAATTTGTTACACTTTTTATCACTAATCGCGAGGGGGAATTATATTATTTAATATTAATTTTTATTAAACGAACAATATCAAATTAAATCAAAACAAACTATAACAAGACTAAACCGATAAACTAAATCGACGACGACGGCGGCTGCGTAGCGACGACTTTATCAACTCGCACTCAAATGAGTACGAATGCGACACAAAAGAGAGAACAAAAAAAAAAGTGCAACAATACAGCTGGTTGACGAAGCTGTACCCGCGGCTGCTCAGCTGGGCTGGGTTCTTTTGGAAGAATTTGTTTATAAATTATAACAATGTTAATTGATTTCTAAAATCAATCAAATTGTTACAATTTGGAAATAAGTTATTGCAAGTACCTACAGTGGGGTACGTTGCAATAAAAATGGGCGCCAGGAATTTTTTTTAACAAACCGAAGAAGAAAATTCCAAAACTCTTTGTGATAAGTGAAGCGATTAAAAAAAGACAACACAACGACCGTTTGGTTTTTAAATTTAATATTTATTCTTTGGGAAACCGTGGGATTGAAGATCCCTGGATTAAAACCCAAAATGTTTTCAAATGAAAGTTAAAAAAAAAATTTACAAGAAAAAAAAATTGAAATCAAGAAAAGCAAATGGCAAACAAAAAAAATAGGTTTTTAACACCGGACGCGTAAGTTTGTATATATATATATCCGAACTGAACAAAAGAACAACAGAATAAAGAACAAAAGGACAAAGAAATAACTACTTATCTTTTCCTTCCTATTTTCTTCTTTCTCCAACTTCACAACTCGAATCTCGATTCCTTTCCTTTTTCTTTTTAATTCCTCGAACTTTTCTCTCCTCCTTCTCGATTTTTCTTCCTCCTTAAATACCTCGAAATTTTCTATTTATCTTGTCGCTTGTAGGTCTCTATCAAGAGTGCCTTCCAAGCTAATTCCCAACTAATTCTTCCTCCCTCGACCATTCCAGTCACACACACATTCATCCAACACAAGCATCCGTTTTCGTGATTGTCGGTCACGGTATCGCGGCTTCCTGGAAGCTTTACGCTCATCAGGAAAGCCACCGTTGTTGACTCTCAGCGAAACTTTGCTTTCACACACACAATCACGGTTTCGACAAGTTGTTGGATGAGTTTCCAAAACTTGCCGAAACATAATGGCGAGTTCAGACCCCTTCCCAACTATTCCTATTTTTCGAGAAAGTTCAAAGAAAAACAAAAATCGAGAAGAAGTCTCAACTAGGCATTTTCCTATTACTATTAATTACGCGCGAGGTTCGAGGTGTGAATTTCGTACCAAACATTAAGTTAAATTAAATTAAAAACGCGGTGTTAAAAACCCATTTTGTACATAAGTGATTAAGTTAAGAATTACTAATTTTAAAATTCAATAGATATGTTGTTGTTGTTGTTGTTGTTTTAGTAGTAGAAGTAGTTAAGTAGGGTCCGCCTGACCCCATACTTCTTCGGCTCATCCGCCGGCATTTTCGACCTTGTCGAAAGAACTTGTTCACGTTCTCGAACTCGATCACCTGCTTTGTTGCTTTTGCAAAATAAAGGCTAGGTACACCTGTGGCTGATGAGACCATGGTTGCCCTCAACTTTGCCGATATTTTGCAGCCACAACTAGGAAAAAGAAAACAGCCAAAGGCTGGTTTTTGTTGCGGTAAAATTTACCGTAACAATCTGTTACCCAACTAGCTGCTTTTGTTCATTTTGTTTCAAAAAAAAGTAAAATGTACGTATTTTAATTGTAATAAAAATATTAGACATATCTGTGAATTTTTCTATTATTTATCTTTCTTTGCGCTAACCCTATAACTATGGATCATATTACATACTCATACAAATGCACTTTTCAAAAACCACTTCTCCTATTTCGATACTTATTACAGAGTTTTTGAGCTTCAATTTAAATATTCCTCAAAAAGTTTTTCAAATTAAAAGGAAAATTTCGAAAATTTTCCAACTAAATGGTGTTTCACCATTTTCATAAAACATTCATATGAGTTAGAACAAAGATTTAAAAAAAAATCTTTTAAAACTAATTTCAGCATTTTTAATTTTTCAACCAAACGCCGAAATTAGTTTTGTATGACAATTTTTCGGGATCTTAGTTCAATTTGAAAATGGTTTCCAAAAACACTTTAAAGACTTCAAACGAAACACAGAAAGGTTTCCATTATCCAAATGAAGAAAGTCTTTTGAAAATGCCAGCTTGGTATATCCAACAACTTCAAGAATTTCATATGATTTTTTCATGAAATTCTTGAAAGTAGCTGGATATGAATTTTTTTTAAATTTTGGTTTTTTTTTTCAAAATTGTTTTAATTACCATCCAGAAGACTCAAATCAATACTCGGAACCGTTGGAATCAACAAAAAGAAGCAAATCATTTGCAAATGCCAGCTTGGTATATCCAACAACTTTAAGAATTT
Source organism: Eupeodes latifasciatus (assembly GCA_920104205.1). Classification (NCBI taxonomy): domain Eukaryota; kingdom Metazoa; phylum Arthropoda; class Insecta; order Diptera; family Syrphidae; genus Eupeodes; species Eupeodes latifasciatus. The sequence continues at coordinate 219,251,143 of OV049924.1, forward strand.
CATGAAAAAATCATATGAAATTCTTGAAGTTGTTGGATATACCAAGCTGGCATTTGCAAATGACCCACTTCTTTTAGATGATTGAAACGCTTCTGAGTCTTAATTTAAAACCCTTACGTGGTATTTAAATCTATTTTCAATTCTAGCAGAAATTACAAAAAAATTCCACCTAGGAATAGTTTCGTCATTTCGTATACAATCCTTGAGCATGAGGAAACTATTTTCATATGATTTTTTTTTTTAAATATTTGTTGAAATTAAAAATTGTTTTTGAAATTCAGCATAACACTTAATTTGTGACTCAGAAGCGTTTGAATTATCCAAATCGAGCAAGTACTTTTCGAGTGACATTGTTTTCCAACTAACACTTATAAGAATTTCAGTAAAATTTCAATGTCACTCGAAAAGTATTTGCTCGATTTGGATAATTCAAACGCTTCTGAGTTAATAATAATCGGAGCTTGGAACCAGTTGGGGGATCTGAATTCAGACTCGGGGACGTTTCGATCGTCCAAATCGGCCAACGCGTTCCCAACTTGTCGCTTGGTTAAACCAGCGATTTTACGAATTTCATATGAATATCACATGAAATTCGTAAAATCGCTGGTTTAACCAAGCGACAAGTTGGGAACGCGTTGGCCGATTTGGACGATCGAAACGTCCCCGAGTTTGAAATCTGACCTTCTAACTTACTGCAATGTCCGATTTCAATTTGTAAAAAATTTTCAGCATTTTTTTCCTAAGGATGAATTTTTACTTGTGCAAGTCGCATACGTTTCATATTAATTTTCCAAGAAACAGAGAATTGATTAATTTAAATTTTATTGGTTCTTTCGTATTATAAATGGACTCAATATAAACAGAAATTAAGGACAAAGAGATAATCTGAGCCGGTCACGAATAACTGTTGCAGCGCGTAAGTGCGATGTTGAATCGGGGCTTGTTTCTTGATTTGATACGGCATCTTCTTCAAATATAAATTCCTCTACAATTCCATAATTCAATCGTATGTTGTGGAGTACGCAACATGCGTTTATTATCTGGCCAGAAAGTGTTGGATTGTACGAAAGTCCTAGCTTAAGGCATCGAAACACAGACTTCAAGACACCATTCAATCTTTCGACACAATTACGTGATTTTGAATGCAGGGTGTTGAAGCGCCTTTCACTTTCGTGGATTGCAGGAGCTCGGTAAGGGGTTATCAGCCAGGGTCGCAGCGGGTACCCGGAATCACCTTAATTGAAAAGAAAAAGCTTATTTAATAATAATAAAGTTTAAATGAGTGAGTGTTTACCTAAAAGCCAAGAATTGTGGTCTCCCGGCTCACATGCTTCATAGCGCCTTTCAAGTAAACTGTTCACTTGTGAAGCTTCCCAAATGTAAGCGTCATGTGTTGCACCTGCAAATCTTGCAAACCCTGCAAGGATTTTCAGGTCAGAATCGCAGATCTGAAATTTAACCATGTGCATAAATGCGAATAATGTAATGTACCTAATGTTGGAATTGTTTTATTTAATCGTAACTTCTTACCAATTGAACATTTTTCGAATGAAAACCTTTTCGATTCAAATAGCATGCTTCTATTTCCCTTTTTGGTTTTTGGATTCGGACGTGAGTGCAATCAATTGCACCAATTACCCCCGGAAACCCTGTTTTTTCAAAAAATCTGAAATAAGTCAATACATATAGAAATTAGAATATTTTTTTTTTAGTTATTAATTTATTAAGCAATAATTTACCTCTGTTTAATGGGAGCGTATTCCTCTATGCTTGGAAACATTATCCATTTTTTCATTAATTTATTTTGAAGCACCGATGAAACTTCTCGGATGCAACGCGAGATCATAGATCTGCTCATGGCGGCAGAAAAATCGTGGCCAATGTCTCGTTGGTATGACCCTGACGCAAAAAAGTGAAGAGCAGCGCAAACTCTTAGCGGGATGGGAATGAAAGTTATTCGTTGTCCCTGGGTCATATGGGGTCGTAATTCCTCCAAAAGAATAATTGCAATTTCTCTCGTGAATCTAAATAATTCACGAAAGCGCTCTTCCGGCATTTCAAAGGGATTCGTTGAATCGCGCAAATTTCTCCTTTGTATCCGCATTTGATTTCGGCGTTCTCTCGCATGCTCTAGGTGGATTCGCGCACTAAACATTTTGTATTATTATTATTAATATTTTTTAAAAAGCAGAAACGGACACTTTAAAAGATTTCAATTTTAGATTTTTGTTTTGAAAATCAAAAAATGACAGATTGAATTATCGCCTTCCAATGGAAATTCCAGTAAAAAAAATCCCAAAACTAAAGCTATCGCGTTCAGTTATAGACACACAATTTTTTCCAGTGGCGATAAGTGGGGAACGAATCGTTTAATTTTTTAACGATGCGAAAAGTTATCGTCAGAGTTACAGAACATGGGTCCATATCAGTGGCCTGGAAATATATTACTTTTAGCACTTCCTGCGAAGATGAAGGGGGCTGCTAAGCTCTGGTTTGACGGTTTGCAAATGATTTTTCAGAGTTGGAGTCATTTTGCTCAACAGCTACAGCAAGAGTGACTCAAATGATGCCGACATACATCGTGATATGGCGAACTCGTTCCGAAAACCAAACCAAAGTCCTGAACATTTTTACTATGAAATGGTAGGGATTGGACGCAAATACGGTTTAAGAGACAACTCGATTATAACCTACATCATCAGAGGGTTAAGAGACAGCAGGATGCAACATGCTCTATCCGGACATGACTTTTCTTCATTGTTGGACTTACTGAGGTCAGTAAGAGCGTACGATTTTACAGGTTCTACTCCAATCGTAAGAGTCGAGCATCCGATACGGAAAGTAGCTTCCGAAAGGTCACCCGACAACAACATATGTACAACAAAGTTTAGTCTGCGATGCTACAACTGCAATGAACCCGGTCATCGTTCCGTTGAATGCACCAAACCGCAAAAGAGAGACCGTTGCACCAAGTGTCATCGCCCTGGACATACAGCTGCAGTTTGTGACCAGTTAAGGAAAGACAATGTCAACAAAATTCAAGTCGTGCACCAAGATTTTGCTCCGGAGATTATCACCAAGAAGATTGTTCTCAACAACATTCATGAGATGAAGGCTCTCGTGGACCCTGGAAGCGTCTGTTCACTCATCACCAGGTCAAGAGCCGAAGAGGTTTCCAGTATCCAACCCAGTGCCGATAAAATCTTGAAGGGATTCGCTGGAGGTGAGTTTATCTGTAAACATAAAATTAATTGTAAAATGATTCTGGATACACACGAGTTTGATGCGGAGTTGCATGTGGTAGATGATAATTTACTTGAGCAGGATGTTCTTCTTGGCACCGACATTCTCTGCCAAAATAATAACAAAATTGTTATCGAGAAAGGCATATGCCGAATTGAACGTTCTGAATCAAATATCTGTTCCGAGCTAAACGAACTTCAATACGAAAAGCTGAATAATATTTTGACAGATTTCTCAATGTGTTTTGCTAATTCGATTGCTGAGTTAGGAAGATGTAATTTCATAAAAATGAAAATCGAATTAACATCAGACGTTGCTTTCTAGCTACGACCATATCGAATTCCGTTTGCAAAAAGAAAAATTGTCATCGAAATCATTGCGGAGCTACTAAGATGTAAGATTATTCGCCCTAGTGATTCTCCTTATCTGTCGCCAGTAGTTTTGGTTCCAAAAAAGAATGGAGAGGATCGACTATGCGTGGATTTTCGCAAACTAAATTCGATGACCGTCAAACATAGCTTCCCGATGCCGGTAGTTGAGGAAATATTATCTCGACTTGCAGATAGTAAATATTTCACCACCATCGATTTGCTATCCGGATATCATCAGATAGAAATCGAAGAAAGCAGTAAGAAGTATACGGCATTTAGCACATTTGACGCAATGTATGAATATAATTGCATGCCATATGGTGTTGTAGATGGACCGTCCGTTTTTCAAAGCATGGTCAATAAGATTCTGTGCAAAATGAAACCGAATAAAGCAATGGGGTATATCGATGACATCATAGTTCCTAGCAACACGATCGAAGAAGGACTTCAAAGGCTAAAAAAGTTATTAGGAATCATTCGTGATAGCGGACTTACAATTCGAATGGATAAGTGCAAGTTTTTGTCAACTGAAATCGTCTTCTTGGGGCACCGAGTTTTAGAAAATTGTGTTTGGCCAGGACAGTAAAATCGACATTTATAATCCGAAACGCATTCATGAAGTACACACTGATGCGAGTAGCATAGGTCTAGCAGGGATTCTTCTGACCGATGGAAAGGCTTTCCGACCTGTGTTTTATTATAGTCGACATTGCACAAATTCTGAACAGAAGTTTCACAGCCATGAATTGGAGGTGCTGGGAATAGTTGAGACACTTGAGCGATTTCGGATTTACCTGCTTGGGAAACCATTTAAAGTGGTTACGGATTGTGCTGCTGTTGCGACTACAAAACAAAATAAGGAGATGGTAACGCGCATTGCTCGTTGGTGGCTCAAATTAAAGGAATTTGACTTCCAACTAGAGCACCGAAGCGCTGACCGAATACGACTCGTTGACGCACTCAGCCGTGCTCCAATCAACGAAGCGAAGGAACCCGAAATTGTTCGAAGCAGCATAATGAAAATCGAGATTAATAATAATGACTTCATAAACACAATGCAAATGAATGACCCGAAGATAACAGATATTATCAACATCCTTAAAAATAGATCACCATCTGATCATCGAGAGCAGTTTTTGAAGGACTACGTTGTCGTGAGGAATCGATTATACAGACGAGTAGGAGACCAGAACAAGTTGGTGATTCCAAAGGCCATTCGTTGGCGTATAGTGATGTACGCACATGATGACAATGGACACTTTGGATTGGAAAAGACGATGCAACGAATCCTAAAACATTTTTGGTTCTCTAAGATGAGGAAGTACGTGAAGGAGTATCTGGCCGCCTGCATTAATTGTCAGTATAACAAATGTAGCGGTGGAAGAACTTCAGGTGAACTTTATATTTGGGATACTGACCCGATTCCTTTCCGTACCCTTCACATCGATCATCTTGGACCGTTTATTCAAAGTCGTCGGGGGAAACCAATACATTGTGGCCATCTCAGACGCTTTTACAAAATATCTCATCGTGAAGCCTGTCCGCACGACAAAGACGCAATCAGTGATAAGGATATTGAACGAGTTACGATCCTATTTTGGAACTCCACTGAAAATCATCTCAGATCGAGGTACGAGCTTCACATCGAGAACCTTTGAACAATACTGCAAGCCACATGGAATACAACATTTTAAGAACGCTGTATGGACTCCGAGAGCAAATGGCCAAGTTGAGCGCGCAAATAGGACTATATTGTCATTTCTTCGGACAGTAGTAGAAGTAGATCAAGATTGGGATTTGGAAATGGAAAACCTTCAGTGGACTATCAATACTCAAATCAACTCAACAACCGGGTTCACACCCAACCAACTGTTATTTGATTTCGAACTGAGGGATTCCCAACAGAACGTCCTTATTGACGCTGAGTGATGATTGTTGATTGTGATTTGTTTGTTTTTTTTTTTTAAGTATACATATTTATTTTATTGTTTGTATGTTTTATGAAGTTTATTTATTTTATTGGATTTACTATTTTTATTTTTTTTAAGGATGTTTTTTTATTATGTTGTTTAAATAAAAATAAGCCTATAGCACATATTTATAAAGACTTGCACTTCGTTTTCCATTCATTAACAAAACATTGGTACATTTGCTCTTTTTTCTATTTCCAACAGCTTGCTTATTAACATTGGTTGCGTATATAACTTCTCAACAGGTTAAGTTAAAATTTTTAATATTTTTTGTATTTTCACTATGTAGGTATATCTAGTTGGTTTTCTGAGCCACATGGCAGGAAGTCAATGGATCTATCATGGCAAATTGAAAGTAAAACTGATGCATCAAATTGGTTCTTTGCTTCAAAGATCGATTTTCAAATCTGTTACCCAACTAGCTGCTTTTGTTCATTTTGTTTCAAAAAAAAGTAAAATGTACGTATTTTAATTGTAATAAAAATATTAGACATATCTGTGAATTTTTCTATTATTTATCTTTCTTTGCGCTAACCCTATAACTATGGATCATATTACATACTCATACAAATGCACTTTTCAAAAACCACTTCTCCTATTTCGATACTTATTACAGAGTTTTTGAGCTTCAATTTAAATATTCTTCAAAAAGTTTTTCAAATTAAAAGGAAAATTTCGAAAATTTTCCAACTAAATGGTGTTTCACCATTTTCATAAAACATTCATATGAGTTAGAACAAAGATTTAAAAAAAATCTTTTAAAACTAATTTCAGCATTTTTAATTTTTCAACCAAACGCCGAAATTAGTTTTGTATGACAATTTTTCGGGATCTTAGTTCAATTTGAAAATGGTTTCCAAAAACACTTTAAAGACTTCAAACGAAACACAGAAAGGTTTCCATTATCCAAATGAAGAAAGTCTTTTGAAAATGCCAGCTTGGTATATCCAACAACTTCAAGAATTTCATATGATTTTTTCATGAAATTCTTGAAAGTAGCTGGATATGAATTTTTTTTAAATTTTGGTTTTTTTTCAAAATTGTTTTAATTACCACCCAGAAGACTCAAATCAACACTCGGAACCGTTGGAATCAACAAAAAGAAGCAAATCATTTGCAAATGCCAGCTTGGTATATCCAACAACTTTAAGAATTTCATGAAAAAATCATATGAAATTCTTGAAGTTGTTGGATATACCAAGCTGGCATTTGCAAATGACCCACTTCTTTTAGATGATTGAAACGCTTCTGAGTCTTAATTTAAAACCCTTACGTGGTATTTAAATCTATTTTCAATTCTAGCAGAAATTACAAAAAAATTCCATCTAGGAATAGTTTCGTCATTTCGTATACAATCATTGAGCATGAGGAAACTATTTTCATATGATTTTTTTTTTTTTAATATTTGTTGAAATTAAAAATTGTTTTTGAAATTCAGCATAACACTTAATTTGTGACTCAGAAGCGTTTGAATTATCCAAATCGAGCAAGTACTTTTCGAGTGACATTGTTTTCCAACTAACACTTATAAGAATTTCAGTGAAATTTCAATGTCACTCGAAAAGTATTTGCTCGATTTGGATAATTCAAACGCTTCTGAGTTAATAATAATCGGAGCTTGGAACCAGTTGGGGGATCTGAATTCAGACTCGGGGACGTTTCGATCGTCCAAATCGGCCAACGCGTTCCCAACTTGTCGCTTGGTTAAACCAGCGATTTTACGAATTTCATATGAATATCACATGAAATTCGTAAAATCGCTGGTTTAACCAAGCGACAAGTTGGGAACGCGTTGGCCGATTTGGACGATCGAAACGTCCCCGAGTTTGAAATCTGACCTTCTAACTTACTGCAATGTCCGATTTCAATTTGTAAAAAATTTTCAGCATTTTTTTCCTAAGGATGAATTTTTACTTGTGCAAGTCGCATACGTTTCATATTAATTTTCCAAGAAACAGAGAATTGATTAATTTAAATTTTATTGGTTCTTTCGTATTATAAATGGACTCAATATAAACAGAAATTAAGGACAAAGAGATAATCTGAGCCGGTCACGAATAACTGTTGCAGCGCGTAAGTGCGATGTTGAATCGGGGCTTGTTTCTTGATTTGATACGGCATCTTCTTCAAATATAAATTCCTCTACAATTCCATAATTCAATCGTATGTTGTGGAGTACGCAACATGCGTTTATTATCTGGCCAGAAAGTGTTGGATTGTACGAAAGTCCTAGCTTAAGGCATCGAAACACAGACTTCAAGACACCATTCAATCTTTCGACACAGTTACGTGATTTTGAATGCAGGGTGTTGAAGCGCCTTTCACTTTCGTGGATTGCAGGAGCTCGGTAAGGGGTTATCAGCCAGGGTCGCAGCGGGTACCCGGAATCACCTTAATTGAAAAGAAAAAGCTTATTTAATAATAATAAAGTTTAAATGAGTGAGTGTTTACCTAAAAGCCAAGAATTGTGGTCTCCCGGCTCACATGCTTCATAGCGCCTTTCAAGTAAACTGTTCACTTGTGAAGCTTCCCAAATGTAAGCGTCATGTGTTGCACCTGCAAATCTTGCAAACCCTGCAAGGATTTTCAGGTCAAAATCGCAGATCTGAAATTTAACCATGTGCATAAATGCGAATAATGTAATGTACCTAATGTTGGAATTGTTTTATTTAATCGTAACTTCTTACCAATTGAACATTTTTCGAATGAAAACCTTTTCGATTCAAATAGCATGCTTCTATTTCCCTTTTTGGTTTTTGGATTCGGACGTGAGTGCAATCAATTGCACCAATTACCCCCGGAAACCCTGTTTTTTCAAAAAATCTGAAATAAGTCAATACATATAGAAATTAGAATATTTTTTTCTAGTTATTAATTTATTAAGCAATAATTTACCTCTGTTTAATGGGAGCGTATTCCTCTATGCTTGGAAACATTATCCATTTTTTCATTAATTTATTTTGAAGCACCGATGAAACTTCTCGGATGCAACGCGAGATCATAGATCTGCTCATGGCGGCAGAAAAATCGTGGCCAATGTCTCGTTGGTATGACCCTGACGCAAAAAAGTGAAGAGCAGCGCAAACTCTTAGCGGGATGGGAATGAAAGTTATTCGTTGTCCCTGGGTCATATGGGGTCGTAATTCCTCCAAAAGAATAATTGAAATTTCTCTCGTGAATCTAAATAATTCACGAAAGCGCTCTTCCGGCATTTCAAAGGGATTCGTTAAATCGCGCAAATTTCTCCTTTGTATCCGCATTTGATTTCGGCGTTCTCTCGCATGCTCTAGGTGGATTCGCGCACTAAACATTTTGTAGTATTATTATTAATATTTTTTAAAAAGCAGAAACGGACACTTTAAAAGATTTCAATTTTAGATTTTTGTTTTGAAAATCAAAAAATGACAGATTGAATTATCGCCTTCCAATGGAAATTCCAGTAAAAAAAATCCCAAAACTAAAGTTATCGCGTTCAGTTATAGACACACAATTTTTTCCAGTGGCGATAAGTGGGGAACGAATCGTTTAATTTTTTAACGATGCGAAAAGTTATCGTCAGAGTTACAGAACATGGGTCCATATCAGTGGCCTGGAAATATATTACTTTTAGCACTTCCTGCGAAGTTGAAGGGGGCTGCTAAGCTCTGGTTTGACGGTTTGCAAATGATTTTTCAGAGTTGGAGTCATTTTGCTCAACAGCTACAGCAAGAGTGACTCAAATGATACCGACATACATCGTGATATGGCGAACTCGTTTCGAAAACCAAACCAAAGTCCTGAGCATTTTTACTATGAAATGGTAGGGATTGGACGCAAATACGGTTTAAGAGACAACTCGATTATAATCTACATCATCAGAGGGTTAAGAGACAGCAGGATGCAACATGCTCTATCCGGACATCACTTTTCTTCATTGTTGGACTTACTGAGGTCAGTAAGAGCGTACGATTTTACAGGTTCTACTCCAATCGTAAGGTCGAGCATCCGATACGGAAAGTAGCTTCCGACAGGTCACCCGACAACAACATATGTACAACAAAGTTTAGTCTGCGATGCTACAACTGCAATGAACCCGGTCATCGTTCCGTTGAATGCACCAAACCGCAAAAGAGAGACCGTTGCACCAAGGGTCATCGCCCTGGACATACAGCTGCAGTTTGTGACCAGTTAAGGAAAGACAATGTCAACAAAATTCAAGTCGTGCACAAAGATTTTGCTCCGGAGATTATCACCAAGAAGATTGTTCTCACCAACAGTCATGAGATGAAGGCTCTCGTGGACCCTGGAAGCGTCTGTTCACTCATCACCAGGTCAAGAGCCGAAGAGGTTTCCAGTATCCAACCCAGTGCCGATAAAATCTTGAAGGGATTCGCTGTAGGTGAGTTTATCTGTAAACATAAAATTAATTGTAAAATGATTCTAGATACACACGAGTTTGATGCGGAGTTGCATGTGGTAGATGATAATTTACTTGAGCAGGATGTTCTTCTTGGCACCGACATTCTCTGCCAAAATAATAACAAAATTGTTATCGAGAAAGGCATATGCCGAATTGAACGTTCTGAATCAAATATCTGTTCCGAGCTAAACGAACTTCAATACGAAAAGCTGAATAATATTTTGACAGATTTCTCAATGTGTTTTGCTAATTCGATTGCTGAGTTAGGAAGATGTAATTTCATGAAAATGAAAATCGAATTAACATCAGACGTTGCTTTCCAGCTACGACCATATCGAATTCCGTTTGCAAAAAGAAAAATTGTCATCGAAATCATTGCGGAGCTACTAAGATGTAAGATTATTCGCCCTAGTGATTCTCCTTATCTGTCGCCAGTAGTTTTGGTTCCAAAAAAGAATGGAGAGGATCGACTATGCGTGGATTTTCGCAAACTAAATTCGATGACCGTCAAACATAGCTTCCCGATGCCGGTAGTTGAGGAAATATTGGGCAGGTTCAGACAACATAAGGGACTTCATTTGCAGTCAACTTCATTCTTTGAACGTAAATTTTGACCAAGGCAACTAGTTAGTTTTTCAAGTGTCATGAATTTAAAATTCAGAACTTTACTTCACAAACCTCTACTTCAAGTTTATAGTACAAAAATTACCAAAATCATTATTTTCTACAAAACACTCCTCAGGCAAGCTACAAGTCCATCATAATTTGTATTTTGTATTTTAAAGAAATATTACTTATTTCTTTTCCAAATTTACAAGGAACCTTTTTACAGAAAGCATTAAATGAAGTTGTGCAGAAAATAAATAAATCATTGAGTAATAAAGTTCAGCTTTTAGTTGAATTAAAAAATATGATCAATTGTCATTTTGACATAAATTGACTTGACTTGATAGTAAGGGAGATTTTTCTTGCCTAACTTTCCAGTCAACTTTCCAATAAAGTTGCCTTAATTGGAAGGCAATTTTTTGGCAGCTGGCCAATCAGATGCAAAAAACTTGCCTTACTTTCAAGTCCCTTATGTCGGCTGAACCTGCCCATTATCTCGACTTGCAGATAGTAAATATTTCACCACCATCGATTTGCTATCCGGATATCATCAGATAGAAATCGAAGAAAGCAGTAAGAAGTATACGGCATTTAGCACATTTGACGCAATTTATGAATATAATTGCATGCCATATGGTGTTGTAGATGGACCGTCCGTTTTTCAAAGCATGGTCAATAAGATTCTGTGCAAAATGAAACCGAATGAAGCAATGGGGTATATCGATGACATCATAGTTCCTAGCAACACGATCGAAGAAGGACTTCAAAGGCTAAAAAAGTTATTAGGAATCATTCGTGATAGCGGACTTACAATTCGAATGGATAAGTGCAAGTTTTTGTCAACTGAAATCGTCTTCTTGGGGCACCGAGTTTTAGAAAATTGTGTTTGGCCAGGACAGTAAAATCGACATTTATAATCCGAAACGCATTCATGAAGTACACACTGATGCGAGTAGCATAGGTCTAGCAGGGATTCTTCTGACCGATGGAAAGGCTTTCCGACCTGTGTTTTATTATAGTCGACATTGCACAAATTCTGAACAGAAGTTTCACAGCCATGAATTGGAGGTGCTGGGAATAGTTGAGACACTTGAGCGATTTCGGATTTACCTGCTTGGGAAACCATTTAAAGTGGTTACGGATTGTGCTGCTGTTACGACTACAAAACAAAATAAGGAGATGGTAACGCGCATTGCTCGTTGGTGGCTCAAATTAAAGGAATTTGACTTCCAACTAGAGCACCGAAGCGCTGACCGAATACGACACGTTGACGCACTCATTCGTGCTCCAATCAACGAAGCGAAGGAACCCGAAATTGTTCGAAGCAGCATAATGAAAATCGAGATTAATAATAATGACTTTATAAACACAATGCAAATGAATGACCCGAAAATAACAGATATTATCAACATCCTTAAAAATAGATCACCATCTGATCATCGAGAGCAGTTTTTGAAGGACTACGTTGTCGTGAGGAATCGATTATACAGACGAGTAGGAGACCAGAACAAGTTGGTGATTCCAAAGGCCATTCGTTGGCGTATAGTGATGTACGCACATGATGACAATGGACACTTTGGATTGGAAAAGACGATGCAACGAATCCTAAAACATTTTTGGTTCTCTAAGATGAGGAAGTACGTGAAGGAATATCTGGCCGCCTGCATTAATTGTCAGTATAACAAATGTAGCGGTGGAAGAACTTCAGGTGAACTTTATATTTGGGATACTGACCCGATTCCTTTCCGTACCCTTCACATCGATCATCTTGGACCGTTTATTCAAAGTCGTCGGGGGAAACCAATACATTGTGGCCATCTCAGACGCTTTTACAAAATATCTCATCGTGAAGCCTGTCCGCACGACAAAGACGCAATCAGTGATAAGGATATTGAACGAGTTACGATCCTATTTTGGAACTCCACTGAAAATCATCTCAGATCGAGGTACGAGCTTCACATCGAGAACCTTTGAACAATACTGCAAGCCACATGGAATACAACATTTTAAGAACGCTGTATGGACTCCGAGAGCAAATGGCCAAGTTGAGCGCGCAAATAGGACTATATTGTCATTTCTTCGGACAGTAGTAGAAGTAGATCAACATTGGGATTTGGAAATGGAAAACCTTCAGTGGACTATCAATACTCAAATCAACTCAACAACCGGGTTCACACCCAACCAACTGTTATTTGATCTCGAACTGAGGGATTCCCAACAGAACGTCCTTATTGACGCTGAGTGATGATTGTTGATTGTGATTTGTTTGTTTTTTTTTTTTAAGTATACATATTTATTTTATTGTTTGTATGTTTTATGAAGTTTATTTATTTTATTGGATTTACTATTTTTATTTTTTTTAAGGATGTTTTTTTATTATGTTGTTTAAATAAAAATAAGCCTATAGCACATATTTATAAAGACTTGCACTTCGTTTTCCATTCATTAACAAAACATTGGTACATTTGCTCTTTTTTCTATTTCCAACAGCTTGCTTATTAACATTGGTTGCGTATATAACTTCTCAACAGGTTAAGTTAAAATTTTTAATATTTTTTGTATTTTCACTATGTAGGTATATCTAGTTGGTTTTCTGAGTCACATGGCAGGAAGTCAATGGATCTATCATGGCAAATTGAAAGTAAAACTGATGCATCAAATTGGTTCTTTGCTTCAAAGATCGATTTTCAAATCTGTTACCCAACTAGCTGCTTTTGTTCATTTTGTTTCAAAAAAAAGTAAAATGTACGTATTTTAATTGTAATAAAAATATTAGACATATCTGTGAATTTTTCTATTATTTATCTTTCTTTGCGCTAACCCTATAACTATGGATCATATTACATACTCATACAAATGCACTCTTCAAAAACCACTTCTCCTATTTCGATACTTATTACAGAGTTTTTGAGCTTCAATTTAAATATTCTTCAAAAAGTTTTTCAAATTAAAAGGAAAATTTCGAAAATTTTCCAACTAAATGGTGTTTCACCATTTTCATAAAACATTCATATGAGTTAGAACAAAGATTTAAAAAAAATTCTTTTAAAACTAATTTCAGCATTTTTAATTTTTCAACCAAACGCCGAAATTAGTTTTGTATGACAATTTTTCGGGATCTTAGTTCAATTTGAAAATGGTTTCCAAAAACACTTTAAAGACTTCAAACGAAACACAGAAAGGTTTCCATTATCCAAATGAAGAAAGTCTTTTGAAAATGCCAGCTTGGTATATCCAACATCTTCAAGAATTTCATATGATTTTTTCATGAAATTCTTGAAAGTAGCTGGATATGAATTTTTTTTTAAATTTTGGTTTTTTTTCAAAATTGTTTTAATTACCATCCAGAAGACTCAAATCAATACTCGGAACCGTTGGAATCAACAAAAAGAAGCAAATCATTTGCAAATGCCAGCTTGGTATATCCAACAACTTTAAGAATTTCATGAAAAAATCATATGAAATTCTTGAAGTTGTTGTTTATACCAAGCTGGCATTTGCAAATGACCCACTTCTTTTAGATGATTGAAACGCTTCTGAGTCTTAATTTAAAACCCTTACGTGGTATTTAAATCTATTTTCAATTCTAGCAGAAATTACAAAAAAATTCCATCTAGGAATAGTTTCGTCATTTCGTATACAATCCTTGAGCATGAGGAAACTATTTTCATATGATTTTTTTGTTTTAAATATTTGTTGAAATTAAAAATTGTTTTTGAAATTCAGCATAACACTTAATTTGTGACTCAGAAGCGTTTGAATTATCCAAATCGAGCAAGTACTTTTCGAGTGACATTGTTTTCCAACTAACACTTATAAGAATTTCAGTAAAATTTCAATGTCACTCGAAAAGTATTTGCTCTATTTGGATAATTCAAACGCTTCTGAGTTAATAATAATCGGAGCTTGGAACCAGTTGGGGGATCTGAATTCAGACTCGGGGACGTTTCGATCGTCCAAATCGGCCAACGCGTTCCCAACTTGTCGCTTGGTTAAACCAGCGATTTTACGAATTTCATATGAATATCACATGAAATTCGTAAAATCGCTGGTTTAACCAAGCGACAAGTTGGGAACGCGTTGGCCGATTTGGACGATCGAAACGTCCCCGAGTTTGAAATCTAACCTTCTAACTTACTGCAATGTCCGATTTCAATTTGTAAAAAATTTTCAGCATTTTTTTCCTAAGGATGAATTTTTACTTGTGCAAGTCGCATACGTTTCATATTAATTTTCCAAGAAACAGAGAATTGATTAATTTAAATTTTATTGGTTCTTTCGTATTATAAATGGACTCAATATAAACAGAAATTAAGGACAAAGAGATAATCTGAGCCGGTCACGAATAACTGTTGCAGCGCGTAAGTGCGATGTTGAATCGGGGCTTGTTTCTTGATTTGATACGGCATCTTCTTCAAATATAAATTCCTCTACAATTCCATAATTCAATCGTATGTTGTGGAATACGCAACATGCGTTTATTATCTGGCCAGAAAGTGTTGGATTGTACGAAAGTCCTAGCTTAAGGCATCGAAACACAGACTTCAAGACACCATTCAATCTTTCGACACAGTTACGTGATTTTGAATGCAGGGTGTTGAAGCGCCTTTCACTTTCGTGGATTGCAGGAGCTCGGTAAGGGGTTATCAGCCAGGGTCGCAGCGGGTACCCGGAATCACCTTAATTGAAAAGAAAAAGCTTATTTAATAATAATAAAGTTTAAATGAGTGAGTGTTTACCTAAAAGCCAAGAATTGTGGTCTCCCGGTTCACATGCTTCATAGCACCTTTCAAGTAAACTGCTCACTTGTGAAGCTTCCCAAATGTAAGCGTCATGTGTTGCACCTGCAAATCTTGCAAACCCTGCAAGGATTTTCAGGTCAGAATCGCAGATCTGAAATTTAACCATGTGCATAAATGCGAATAATGTAATGTACCTAATGTTGGAATTGTTTCATTTAATCGTAACTTCTTACCAATTGAACATTTTTCGAATGAAAACCTTTTCGATTCAAATAGCATGCTTCTATTTCCCTTTTTGGTTTTTGGATTCGGACGTGAGTGCAATCAATTGCACCAATTACCCCCGGAAACCCTGTTTTTTCAAAAAATCTGAAATAAGTCAATACATATAGAAATTAGAATATTTTTTTTTTAGTTATTAATTTATTAAGCAATAATTTACCTCTGTTTAATGGGAGCGTATTCCTCTATGCTTGGAAACATTATCCATTTTTTCATTAATTTATTTTGAAGCACCGATGAAACTTCTCGGATGCAACGCGAGATCATAGATCTGCTCATGGCGGCAGAAAAATCGTGGCCAATGTCTCGTTGGTATGACCCTGACGCAAAAAAGTGAAGAGCAGCGCAAACTCTTAGCGGGATGGGAATGAAAGTTATTCGTTGTCCCTGGGTCATATGGGGTCGTAATTCCTCCAAAAGAATAATTGAAATTTCTCTCGTGAATCTAAATAATTCACGAAAGCGCTCTTCCGGCATTTCAAAGGGATTCGTTGAATCGCGCAAATTTCTCCTTTGTATCCGCATTTGATTTCGGCGTTCTCTCGCATGCTCTAGGTGGATTCGCGCACTAAACATTTTGTAGTATTATTATTAATATTTTTTAAAAAGCAGAAACGGACACTTTAAAAGATTTCAATTTTAGATTTTTGTTTTGAAAATCAAAAAATGACAGATTGAATTATCGCCTTCCAATGGAAATTCCAGTAAAAAAAATCCCAAAACTAAAGTTATCGCGTTCAGTTATAGACACACAATTTTTTCCAGTGGCGATAAGTGGGGAACGAATCGTTTAATTTTTTAACGATGCGAAAAGTTATCGTCAGAGTTACAGAACATGGGTCCATATCAGTGGCCTGGAAATATATTACTTTTAGCACTTCCTGCGAAGATGAAGGGGGCTGCTAAGCTCTGGTTTGACGGTTTGCAAATGATTTTTCAGAGTTGGAGTCATTTTGCTCAACAGCTACAGCAAGAGTGACTCAAATGATACCGACATACATCGTGATATGGCGAACTCGTTCCGAAAACCAAACCAAAGTCCTGAGCATTTTTACTATGAAATGGTAGGGATTGGACGCAAATACGGTTTAAGAGACAACTCGATTATAACCTACATCATCAGAGGGTTAAGAGACAGCAGGATGCAACATGCTCTATCCGGACATCACTTTTCTTCATTGTTGGACTTACTGAGGTCAGTAAGAGCGTACGATTTTACAGGTTCTACTCCAATCGTAAGAGTCGATCATCCGATACGGAAAGTAGCTTCCGAAAGGTCACCCGACAACAACATATGTACAACAAAGTTTAGTCTGCGATGCTACAACTGCAATGAACCCGGTCATCGTTCCGTTGAATGCACCAAACCGCAAAAGAGAGACCGTTGCACCAAGTGTCATCGCCCTGGACATACAGCTGCAGTTTGTGACCAGTTAAGGAAAGACAATGTCAACAAAATTCAAGTCGTGCACCAAGATTTTGCTCCGGAGATTATCACCAAGAAGATTGTTCTCAACAACAGTCATGACATGAAGGCTCTCGTGGACCCTGGAAGCGTCTGTTCACTCATCACCAGGTCAAGAGCCGAAGAGGTTTCCAGTATCCAACCCAGTGCCGATAAAATCTTGAAGGGATTCGCTGGAGGTGAGTTTATCTGTAAACATAAAATTAATTATAAAATTATTCTGGATACACACGAGTTTGATGCGGAGTTGCATGTGGTAGATGATAATTTACTTGAGCAGGATGTTCTTCTTGGCACCGACATTCTCTGCCAAAATAATAACAAAATTGTTATCGAGAAAGGCATATGCCGAATTGAACGTTCTGAATCAAATATCTGTTCCGAGCTAAACGAACTTCAATACGAAAAGCTGAATAATATTTTGACAGATTTCTCAATGTGTTTTGCTAATTCGATTGCTGAGTTAGGAAGATGTAATTTCATGAAAATGAAAATCGAATTAACATCAGACGTTGCTTTCCAGCTACGACCATATCGAATTCCGTTTGCAAAAAGAAAAATTGTCATCGAAATCATTGCGGAGCTACTAAGATGTAAGATTATTCGCCCTAGTGATTCTCCTTATCTGTCGCCAGTAGTTTTGGTTCCAAAAAAGAATGGAGAGGATCGACTATGCGTGGATTTTCGCAAACTAAATTCGATGACCGTCAAACATAGCTTCCCGATGCCGGTAGTTGAGGAAATATTGGGCAGGTTCAGACAACATAAGGGACTTCATTTGCAGTCAACTTCATTCTTTGAACGTAAATTTTGACCAAGGCAACTAGTTAGTTTTTCAAGTGTCATGAATTTAAAATTCAGAACTTTACTTCACAAACCTCTACTTCAAGTTTATAGTACAAAAATTACCAAAATCATTATTTTCTACAAAACACTCCTCAGGCAAGCTACAAGTCCATCATAATTTGTATTTTGTATTTTAAAGAAATATTACTTATTTCTTTTCCAAATTTACAAGGAACCTTTTTACAGAAAGCATTAAATGAAGTTGTGCAGAAAATAAATAAATCATTGAGTAATAAAGTTCAGCTTTTAGTTGAATTAAAAAATATGATCAATTGTCATTTTGACATAAATTGACTTGACTTGATAGTAAGGGAGATTTTTCTTGCCTAACTTTCCAGTCAACTTTCCAATAAAGTTGCCTTAATTGGAAGGCAATTTTTTGGCAGCTGGCCAATCAGATGCAAAAAACTTGCCTTACTTTCAAGTCCCTTATGTCGGCTGAACCTGCCCATTATCTCGACTTGCAGATAGTAAATATTTCACCACCATCGATTTGCTATCCGGATATCATCAGATAGAAATCGAAGAAAGCAGTAAGAAGTATACGGCATTTAGCACATTTGACGCAATTTATGAATATAATTGCATGCCATATGGTGTTGTAGATGGACCGTCCGTTTTTCAAAGCATGGTCAATAAGATTCTGTGCAAAATGAAACCGAATGAAGCAATAGGGTATATCGATGACATCATAGTTCCTAGCAACACGATCGAAGAAGGACTTCAAAGGCTAAAAAAGTTATTAGGAATCATTCGTGATAGCGGACTTACAATTCGAATGGATAAGTGCAAGTTTTTGTCAACTGAAATCGTCTTCTTGGGGCACCGAGTTTTAGAAAATTGTGTTTGGCCAGGACAGTAAAATCGACATTTATAATCCGAAACGCATTCATGAAGTACACACTGATGCGAGTAGCATAGGTCTAGCAGGGATTCTTCTGACCGATGGAAAGGCTTTCCGACCTGTGTTTTATTATAGTCGACATTGCACAAATTCTGAACAGAAGTTTCACAGCCATGAATTGGAGGTGCTGGGAATAGTTGAGACACTTGAGCGATTTCGGATTTACCTGCTTGGGAAACCATTTAAAGTGGTTACGGATTGTGCTGCTGTTACGACTACAAAACAAAATAAGGAGATGGTAACGCGCATTGCTCGTTGGTGGCTCAAATTAAAGGAACTTGACTTCCAACTAGAGCACCGAAGCGCTGACCGAATACGACACGTTGACGCACTCAGCCGTGCTCCAATCAACGAAGCGAAGGAACCCGAAATTGTTCGAAGCAGCATAATGAAAATCGAGATTAATAATAATGACTTCATAAACACAATGCAAATGTATAACCCGAAGATAACAGATATTATCAACATCCTTAAAAATAGATCACCATCTGATCATCGAGAGCAGTTTTTGAAGGACTACGTTGTCGTGAGGAATCGATTATACAGACGAGTAGGAGACCAGAACAAGTTGGTGATTCTAAAGGCCATTCGTTGGCGTATAGTGATGTACGCACATGATGACAATGGACACTTTGGATTGGAAAAGACGATGCAACGAATCCTAAAACATTTTTGGTTCTCTAAGATGAGGAAGTACGTGAAGGAGTAACTGGCCGCCTGCATTAATTGTCAGTATAACAAATGTAGCGGTGGAAGAACTTCAGGTGAACTTTATATTTGGGATACTGACCCGATTCCTTTCCGTACCCTTCACATCGATCATCTTGGACCGTTTATTCAAAGTCGTCGGGGGAAACCAATACATTGTGGCCATCTCAGACGCTTTTACAAAATATCTCATCGTGAAGCCTGTCCGCACGACAAAGACGCAATCAGTGATAAGGATATTGAACGAGTTACGATCCTATTTTGGAACTCCACTGAAAATTATCTCAGATCGAGGTACGAGCTTCACATCGAGAACCTTTGAACAATACTGCAAGCCACATGGAACACAACATTTTAAGAACGCTGTATGGACTCCGAGAGCAAATGGCCAAGTTGAGCGCGCAAATAGGACTATATTGTCATTTCTTCGGACAGTAGTAGAAGTAGATCAAGACTATCAATACTCAAATCAACTCAACAACCGGGTTCACACCCAACCAACTGTTATTTGATTTCGAACTGAGGGATTCCCAACAGAACGTCCTTATTGACGCTGAGTGATGATTGTTGATTGTGATTTGTTTGTTTTTTTTTTTAAGTATACATATTTATTTTATTGTTTGTATGTTTTATGAAGTTTATTTATTTTATTGGATTTACTATTTTTATTTTTTTTAAGGATGTTTTTTTATTATGTTGTTTAAATAAAAATAAGCCTATAGCACATATTTATAAAGACTTGCACTTCGTTTTCCATTCATTAACAAAACATTGGTACATTTGCTCTTTTTTCTATTTCCAACAGCTTGCTTATTAACATTGGTTGCGTATATAACTTCTCAACAGGTTAAGTTAAAATTTTTAATATTTTTTGTATTTTCACTATGTAGGTATATCTAGTTGGTTTTCTGAGCCACATGGCAGGAAGTCAATGGATCTATCATGGCAAATTGAAAGTAAAACTGATGCATCAAATTGGTTCTTTGCTTCAAAGATCGATTTTCAAATCTGTTACCCAACTAGCTGCTTTTGTTCATTTTGTTTCAAAAAAAAAGTAAAATGTACGTATTTTAATTGTAATAAAAATATTAGACATATCTGTGAATTTTTGTATTATTTATCTTTCTTTGCGCTAACCCTATAACTATGGATCATATTACATACCCATACAAATGCACTTTTCAAAAACCACTTCTCCTATTTCGATACTTATTACAGAGTTTTTGAGCTTCAATTTAAATATTCTTCAAAAAGTTTTTCAAATTAAAAGGAAAATTTCGAAAATTTTCCAACTAAATGGTGTTTCACCATTTTCATAAAACATTCATATGAATTAGAACAAAGATTTAAAAAAAATTCTTTTAAAACTAATTTCAGCATTTTTAATTTTTCAACCAAACGCCGAAATTAGTTTTGTATGACAATTTTTCGGGATCTTAGTTCAATTTGAAAATGGTTTCCAAAAACACTTTAAAGACTTCAAACGAAACACAGAAAGGTTTCCATTATCCAAATGAAGAAAGTCTTTTGAAAATGCCAGCTTGGTATATCCAACAACTTCAAGAATTTCATATGATTTTTTCATGAAATTCTTGAAAGTAGCTGGATATGAATTTTTTTTAAATTTTGGTTTTTTTTCAAAATTGTTTTAATTACCACCCAGAAGACTCAAATCAATACTCGGAACCGTTGGAATCAACAAAAAGAAGCAATCATTTGCAAATGCCAGCTTGGTATATCCAACAACTTTAAGAATTTCATGAAAAAATCATATGAAATTCTTGAAGTTGTTGGATATACCAAGCTGGCATTTGCAAATGACCCACTTCTTTTAGATGATTGAAACGCTTCTGAGTCTTAATTTAAAACCCTAACGTGGTATTTAAATCTATTTTCAATTCTAGCAGAAATTACAAAAAAATTCCATCTAGGAATAGTTTCGTCATTTCGTATACAATCCTTGAGCATGAGGAAACTATTTTCATATGATTTTTTTTTTTAAATATTTGTTGAAATTAAAAATTGTTTTTGAAATTCAGCATAACACTTAATTTGTGACTCAGAAGCGTTTGAATTATCCAAATCGAGCAAGTACTTTTCGAGTGACATTGTTTTCCAACTAACACTTATAAGAATTTCAGTGAAATTTCAATGTCACTCGAAAAGTATTTGCTCGATTTGGATAATTCAAACGCTTCTGAGTTAATAATAATCGGAGCTTGGAACCAGTTGGGGGATCTGAATTCAGACTCGGGGACGTTTCGATCGTCCAAATCGGCCAACGCGTTCCCAACTTGTCGCTTGGTTAAACCAGCGATTTTACGAATTTCATATGAATATCACATGAAATTCGTAAAATCGCTGGTTTAACCAAGCGACAAGTTGGGAACGCGTTGGCCGATTTGGACGATCGAAACGTCCCCGAGTTTGAAATCTGACCTTCTAACTTACTGCAATGTCCGATTTCAATTTGTAAAAAATTTTCAGCATTTTTTTCCTAAGGATGAATTTTTACTTGTGCAAGTCGCATACGTTTCATATTAATTTTCCAAGAAACAGAGAATTGATTAATTTAAATTTTATTGGTTCTTTCGTATTATAAATGGACTCAATATAAACAGAAATTAAGGACAAAGAGATAATCTGAGCCGGTCACGAATAACTGTTGCAGCGCGTAAGTGCGATGTTGAATCGGGGCTTGTTTCTTGATTTGATACGGCATCTTCTTCAAATATAAATTCCTCTACAATTCCATAATTCAATCGTATGTTGTGGAGTACGCAACATGCGTTTATTATCTGGCCAGAAAGTGTTGGATTGTACGAAAGTCCTAGCTTAAGGCATCGAAACACAGACTTCAAGACACCATTCAATCTTTCGACACAGTTACGTGATTTTGAATGCAGGGTGTTGAAGCGCCTTTCACTTTCGTGGATTGCAGGAGCTCGGTAAGGGGTTATCAGCCAGGGTCGCAGCGGGTACCCGGAATCACCTTAATTGAAAAGAAAAAGCTTATTTAATAATAATAAAGTTTAAATGAGTGAGTGTTTACCTAAAAGCCAAGAATTGTGGTCTCCCGGCTCACATGCTTCATAGCGCCTTTCAAGTAAACTGTTCACTTGTGAAGCTTCCCAAATGTAAGCGTCATGTGTTGGACCTGCAAATCTTGCAAACCCTGCAAGGATTTTCAGGTCAAAATCGAACATCTGCATTAACCATGTGCATAAATGCGAATAATGTAATGTACCTATTGTTGGAATTGTTTTATTTAATCGTAACTTCTTACCAATTGAACATTTTTCGAATGAAAACCTTTTCGATGCAAATAGCATGCTTCTATTTCCCTATTTGGTTTTTGGATTCGGACGTGAGTGCAATCAATTGCACCAATTACCCCCGGAAACCCTGTTTTTTTCAAAAAATCTGAAATAAGTCAATACATATAGAAATTAGAATATTTTTTTTTAGTTATTAATTTATTAAGCAATAATTTACCTCTGTTTAATGGGAGCGTATTCCTCTATGCTTGGAAACATTATCCATTTTTTCATTAATTTATTTTGAAGCACCGATGAAACTTCTCGGATGCAACGCGAGATCATAGATCTGCTCATGGCGGCAGAAAAATCGTGGCCAATGTCTCGTTGGTATGACCCTGACGCAAAAAAGTGAAGAGCAGCGCAAACTCTTAGCGGGATGGGAATGAAAGTTATTCGTTGTCCCTGGGTCATATGGGGTCGTAATTCCTCCAAAAGAATAATTGCAATTTCTCTCGTGAATCTAAATAATTCACGAAAGCGCTCTTCCGGCATTTCAAAGGGATTCGTTGAATCGCGCAAATTTCTCCTTTGTATCCGCATTTGATTTCGGCGTTCTCTCGCATGCTCTAGGTGGATTCGCGCACTAAACATTTTGTAGTATTATTATTAATATTTTTTAAAAAGCAGAAACGGACACTTTAAAAGATTTCAATTTTAGATTTTTGTTTTGAAAATCAAAAAATGACAGATTGAATTATCGCCTTCCAATGGAAATTCCAGTAAAAAAAATCCCAAAACTAAAGTTATCGCGTTCAGTTATAGACACACAATTTTTTCCAGTGGCGATAAGTGGGGAACGAATCGTTTAATTTTTTAACGATGCGAAAAGTTATCGTCAGAGTTACAGAACATGGGTCCATATCAGTGGCCTGGAAATATATTACTTTTAGCACTTCCTGCGAAGATGAAGGGGGCTGCTAAGCTCTGGTTTGACGGTTTGCAAATGATTTTTCAGAGTTGGAGTCATTTTGCTCAACAGCTACAGCAAGAGTGACTCAAATGATACCGACATACATCGTGATATGGCGAACTCGTTCCGAAAACCAAACCAAAGTCCTGAGCATTTTTACTATGAAATGGTAGGGATTGGACGCAAATACGGTTTAAGAGACAACTCGATTATAACCTACATCATCAGAGGGTTAAGAGACAGCAGGATGCAACATGCTCTATCCGGACATGACTTTTCTTCATTGTTGGACTTACTGAGGTCAGTAAGAGCGTACGATTTTACAGGTTCTACTCCAATCGTAAGAGTCGAGCATCCGATACGGAAAGTAGCTTCCGAAAGGTCACCCGACAACAACATATGTACAACAAAGTTTAGTCTGCGATGCTACAACTGCAATGAACCCGGTCATCGTTCCGTTGAATGCACCAAACCGCAAAAGAGAGACCGTTGCACCAAGTGTCATCGCCCTGGACATACAGCTGCAGTTTGTGACCAGTTAAGGAAAGACAATGTCAACAAAATTCAAGTCGTGCACCAAGATTTTGCTCCGGAGATTATCACCAAGAAGATTGTTCTCACCAACAGTCATGAGATGAAGGTTCTCGTGGACCCTGGAAGCGTCTGTTCACTCATCACCAGGTCAAGAGCCGAAGAGGTTTCCAGTATCCAACCCAGTGCCGATAAAATCTTGAAGGGATTCGCTGGAGGTGAGTTTATCTGTAAACATAAAATTAATTGTAAAATGATTCTAGATACACACGAGTTTGATGCGGAGTTGCATGTGGTAGATGATAATTTACTTGAGCAGGATGTTCTTCTTGGCACCGACATTCTCTGCCAAAATAATAACAAAATTGTTATCGAGAAAGGCATATGCCGAATTGAACGTTCTGAATCAAATATCTGTTCCGAGCTAAACGAACTTCAATACGAAAAGCTGAATAATATTTTGACAGATTTCTCAATGTGTTTTGCTAATTCGATTGCTGAGTTAGGAAGATGTAATTTCATGAAAATGAAAATCGAATTAACATCAGACGTTGCTTTCCAGCTACGACCATATCGAATTCCGTTTGCAAAAAGAAAAATTGTCATCGAAATCATTGCGGAGCTACTAAGATGTAAGATTATTCGCCCTAGTGATTCTCCTTATCTGTCGGCAGTAGTTTTGGTTCCAAAAAAGAATGGAGAGGATCGACTATGCGTGGATTTTCGCAAACTAAATTCGATGACCGTCAAACATAGCTTCCCGATGCCGGTAGTTGAGGAAATATTATCTCGACTTGCAGATAGTAAATATTTCACCACCATCGATTTGCTATCCGGATATCATCAGATAGAAATCGAAGAAAGCAGTAAGAAGTATACGGCATTTAGCACATTTGACGCAATTTATGAATATAATTGCATGCCAAGTTAACACATGGCGACCACATGGGTCAACAAGTGCATGATGATACATGACACCAACCCCGAAAGAAGATCGGTATCGTCATAAACTCATTGATTTACGACCCAAGCCAACAATAAGATAAAAATAGATAATAGATACATTACTACCGACGCCGCCGCTGGCAATCACCGTCAGCAGTTCGATTCCTACCGCAGCGTGTACCACACATGATTTGACTACACTTAAGAATATCTTTTTTAATAAAGTAATTTTTAACCATAACCTTGTGTAACAGTTTTAATTAATAAAGTAATTTTTAACCATAACCTTGTGTAAACGTTTTAATTGGCGCCCGAGCAGGGACCCGTTAGTTAAATTTTCGATTAAAATATAAAGTGATTCAGTGGGTGAAAAACCAACCGGTCGAAAAAAAACATTTAACGAAGGCATCCAAGAAGGAGAAAGGAAACAAGTACCCTTCAGCCACGGGAACTAGAACAATCAGACTTAAAATCTGAACAACGGGGGAACGACTCCAAGACTTAAGGCGTAAAGCACCCTAAGCAAACCCGGGACATCGATTCCCATAGATCAGGAAAGTAAGCTCTGACGCTGAAAATTCAACCCATTGACGGAGAGTAAGAAAGTATAAAAAATACATTTACATATATATAAAAAAAGGAGTAAATTGATTAAAACAACAAATAAATAAATAAATATACATACATAGAATAGTAATAAGATAAAGAAATAAATAGAAAACGAAATAAAAAGAAAGTATCCTTATTAAAAGCAATAAAGTGGTTAAAAGAATTAAAAAAATATAAAAATCAATAGAAAAAATTAGAAAGAAATTTCCTTGTAAAAAGTATCAAAGTGGTTAAAGGAATTAATGTTAAAATTAAGATAAACTACATATGTACCTTTGCAAGAATTATCAAAGTGACTTAAGAAAGTAAAACTAAAATTAAAAAGAAAATATTCTTGTCAGAATAAGCGAAGTAGTTTGAGAAAATTAAATTAAATCAGGTACAAATAGGAAATATCCCTTGTGTTGAAAATTATAACAAAGATGTCCACAAATACGACAATGACGCCAGAAGAACTATCGACAGTAGTTAGTAGGTTAGTGGCTGATGCCAACCAACAATTAACAGAAGAGGTAAATAGACTAAATAGACAACTTACGGCATTAACAACAAGAGACACCATTGAACCATATAAGGACATTACAATTGATCCAGCGATAGTAGGTGGAGAGGGGTTAGAAGTAGCCAAGTGTATACCACAATTTGATGGAGAAAACTATGTTTCTTGGCGCACAGCGCTTACAAACGCTATGAAGGTGTATGAGTCGTGTAAGGGTGGGTCGAGATACTTTTCGGTAGTAAATATAATAAGGAATAAAATCATGGGGAAAGCCAAAGATGTCCTCACTAGCCACGGGACACCGTTAAACATCGATGCGATTTTAGGTCGATTAGATCTAACATATAGCGACAAAAGACCAGTCCATATGCTAGAAACAGAATTAGGTAACATGAGACAGGATAGGAAACCATTGCAAGAATTTTACGATGACGTTACAAGAATACTTACGTTTATAATAAACAAGACAATTATGAGTTATGGTCCTAAGACCGCTGAAACCGAATGTCTCACTGAGAGGGCAAGACAAAACGCTTTGCGAGTATTCGTTACTGGGTTAAACCAACCCGCAGGTAACATCGTATTTTCACTAAATCCTGGGGATTTACCCAATGCCTTAGCGAGAGCACAAGAGATTGAATCAAATCAGCCAAGGTATAGAAACATGCGCCACGTTAATTACAGATATCAACCCAGACAATACGAACAAAACCTTTTTGGCCAACTAACAACCAGACCACCGCGTCAGAATAGAACAATTTACCAAAACGGTTTTACTCATCAAGACCGACAATACGCGAAACCTTCTCAACAACGGAATAGACAATTTCAGCAAAACCGACATTATAACAATTTTAATAATAACCACAATAATAACCGACCCAAAAGAATGGACACATCAAGTGGGAATATAGTGCCCACAAGACAAGTCACCTCTCAACCTAATAGTAATATTAGGCCACAATGTTCGAATAACTCTTTTAATAACAACCCGTTCAAAAGAGATCGGGCCAATAGTGACCAAACAGCGTTACATAAATTTCCACGCCTCAATAACTTGAATGAGAGCGGTAATTTTTTAGAGTGAGGCACGACTTACCGTACATAAAAAGGACGGATGGTAAGTCGGGGCGTACATTTTATATTTTAATTGATACAGGAGCAACTCATAACTACATTAAACCAGGGCTGTTCCCAAGTATGGAGCTTGAAACTCCGTCGCAAGTCAACAGCGTTCATGGAACTACTATCATTCGTACTTACCAAGCTATAAATATCTTGGGGGTAGAAGATAAATTTTATGAACTTAATGAACTAAAAGATTTTGATGCCATTATTGGCATTAAATTATTAAGAACTGTAAAAGGGAATATTAATATTAGGGATTCAACGTTAGAATATAATCAGGGCGTGATACCTTTAATATTTAATGATATTTTAATCAATACACTCAATATAAATAATGAAATTTCTACAAAAGAAAAATTAACTTCAACTTTAAAAAAATACCAGGGTGTTTTTACCGAGAACCCAAATTAACTTCCGTACAACACGCGTGTGCAATGTAGCATAGATACTACTATTGACACAGCTATTTGGACAAAAGGTTACCCGTATCCACAATCAGTAGCTAGCTTCGTAAACAAGGAAATAGAGAATTTACTTGATAATAATATAATACAGCCTAGTCGAAGTGCATATAACTCTCCGGTATGGGTTGTAGATAAGAAAGGTGTAAACGAGGACGGTACAAAGAAACATAGATTAGTAATAGATTACAAAAAACTTAATTCATTTACTAGGTTAGGTTAGGTTGGAGTGGCTGTCCAGATGTCATCGACTCACTTAGACCGCAAGGGTCCATTGTGATACCACTAATGAGGTTACTCATGGGGGAGTAATGAAAATTAAACAAACCATTTTGTGCTTTTAATAAAGTTAGAGAGACACTTTGTGTCAATCGTTGCCAGTTCACTGGTATTGTCGAAGAAGGGATTGCCAAGAAAGTTATTCCTTCTAATGGAGAGTGCTGGACATGTACATAGAAGGTGTTGGACTGTTTCCTCTTCCTCCTCGTCCATGCAGCTTCTACAAAAGTCATTTGTGTAGACCCCTAGCCTCAGAGCATGTCTTCCTATGAGGCAGTGTCCTGTTATTACTCCAATTGTAGAGCTTATATTTTGTCTGCTCAGGGATATCAAGCCTTTTGACCGATTTAAATCTATGCTTGGCCATATTTGCTTGGTTGCTAGGCAGGTGGTACTCTGTGACCATCTAGCATTTGTTGCTTCTAGAGCATATTGTTTGAGAAGATATTTGCATGTAGCAAGTGGTGTTCCTATGTTATGTTTTTGTCTAACATTAGGCAGAAGTGTTCCGTTTTTGGCGAGCTCATCGGCTTTACAATTTCCCGGAATGTCTCTGTGGCCCGGCACCCAAATCAGGTGAATATTAAACTGTTCTGTCATCTCATTCAGAGATGATCGACAATCGTGGACTACTTGTGAGTTTGTGGAGACAGACGCGAGAGATTTAAGAGCAGCCTGGCTGTCCGAGAAGATTCGTATATCCTTGCAAGATATAACGTTTTCTCTGAGCCAGGATAGTGCCTCTTTAATCGCCATTACTTCTGCCTGGAATACACTACATTGATTGGGAAGTCTATATGATAGACTTAGATTCAGTTGTTCCGAATAGATACCACTTCCAACTCCGTAATCGGTCTTTGAACCGTCTGTATAGAAGTGTATCGCATTGTCTTTCAGGGGTCTCTCTTCTTCCCAGGAGGATCTTGAAGGGATGGACACATGGAAGTTTTTACCGAATACCATTTTAGGGGTGGTATAGTCTAAGCGATCTGGGATAGATCTGAAATTGTCTAGAATGATAGTATGTCCAGTATTGTTACTGTTCCATTGAGAGGTGGCTCTAAGCCTCACACATGAGTTGGCTGCCACCATTTTGGAGAAGATGTCAAGAGGTGTTAGGTTTAAAAGCACATCCAGGGCTGCAGTTGGTGTTGAGCGAAGTGCTCCTGTGATGCACATACCTGCTGACCGCTGGACCTTGATGAACTTATTTAGATTTACCATCTTGTCCAGTGCGGTCCACCATACGACAACTCCATAAGTGAGTATCGGTCTAATTACCGAAGTGTATAGCCAGTGGGTTATTTTTGGGGAGAAGCCCCATTTTAATCCTATGGCCTTTTTACAAGTAAAAAGCGCTACAGTAGCCTTTTTTACTCTTTCATCAATATTTGCCTTCCAATTTAGTTTTTTGTCTAAAATGAGGCCTAAATATTTAGCTTGGTCGGAAAACCTTAATGGTATTCCTTTAATCTTGGGTGGGCTGAGCTGAGGAATTTTGTACCTTCTTGAAAAGAGTACTAGTTCTGTTTTATGTGAATTGACGTCCAGGCCACATTGCTTAGCCCATTTTGTTAGCCTATTCAAGGCATTTTGTAGGAGTTCCGCGAGAACTTGGGAGTGTTTTCCAGATACAGATATTGCAACGTCGTCAGCATAGGCAATCACCCTGAAACCCTCTGCTTCTAATGATGTTAGAAGGTCGTTTACTACCATGTTCCATAAGAGAGGCGAAAGGACCCCTCCTTGGGGGGTACCTTGATGCACCGATCTGGTGGTAGTAAAGCTTCTCATGCTTGAAGTTATTGTCCTGCTTTTGAGCATGAGACTTATAAAATCTATGAGTGGTTTCTTTAATTGCAGCTTTTCCATTGCTGTCGTGATCGCCTGGTAACTGACGTTGTTGAAAGCTCCTTCAATATCTAGGAAAGCTACTAGGTTATATTCTTTGTATTCGAGGGAGTATTCAATACTGCGAACCAGCGAATGAAGTGCTGTTTCTACTGATTTTCCCTTAGAGTAAGCATGTTGAGCTGTGGAAATGAGACATGGTCTTAGGTTATGTCTGATGTAAATTTCAATCAATCTTTCCAAGGTTTTAAGAAGGAAGGATGATAGGCTGATTGGTCGTAGATCTTTAGGGTTAACGTGGGAGGGTTTCCCTGCTTTAGGAATAAAGACTACTTTTGCCATTCTCCAGGCTTTGGGAATATATCTCAGCCTTAAACAGCTTGTCAGAATGATTTCCAATGGTGGAATGATCATGTCTGAGCATTTTTGTAGTTCGGCCGGGATGATTCCGTCTGGTCCTGGAGATTTATATGGATCAAAGCTATCTATGGCCCATTGCAGTTTTTCCCGCGTTATTAGATCAACTAAATCGCTTGTAGAAGCTTGAGGCTCTGATGTTAAGTCGTTAAGTAAGTTAGAGCTACCTGGAAAGTGGGTGTCTAATAGCAGATTAAGAGATTCTTCATCTGTGGTAGTCCATGTGCCTGCATCTGTCTTTAAAGCACTGGGTATTGTTGGACATTTTGAGAGAATTTTTCTGAGTCTTGACGCTTCTGAAGTATTTTCTATTTTGCCACAGAAGTTTCTCCAAGAAGACCTCTTACTCTTCCTTAATTCTTTTTTATATTGCTTTAGAGCTTGTTTGTATAAGTCCCAGTCAGAAGGAGATCTAGTGTATTTAGATCTATTGAAGAGTTTGCGACAACTCTTTCTGAATGGTTCTAGTTCTTTACGCCACCAATGAGGTTTCTTTTTTCCCTTTGAAATGGTTACAGGGCATGAAATTCTCATTGATTCATTGAAGGCTTCAGTGAGATGATTCACAGAAAGATCTAGTTCATCTTTACTGGAAGAGCTTTTAAGAAGGTTGTAATCAAGTAATTGTGTTAGTACCTCCCTATATCGTTCCCAGTTTGTATTCCGGTGATTGCGAAAACCCGTAGATATGTTTGCCACATCTCTGAGCTCAAACTGAATGTACTTGTGGTCAGAGAAGGAATTTTCTTTTGAGACATGCCAGTTTGAAATCAGATTGTAGATCGAGTCAGAGGTAAGTGTAATATCAAGTACCTCTTTCCTATTCTTGGTTACAAAAGTGGGTTCATTACCAATATTACTTATGAGTAGGTTAGTGCTTAGTAAGTAATCAAATAAGGACTCACCTCTCTCATTTATGTCAGAGCTACCCCATACCGTATGATGGGCGTTAGCGTCCGAACCAATCAGGAGACCAACTTTTCTTGATTGCGCGTCCGCAATTGCCTTCCTCAAGGTGTCACCTGGAATTGGGCTGTCGTGGCCTAGGTAGGAGGATATGAGCCAGTAGGTGGCTTTGTCCGTTGTTAAGACAGCGGTGGTTGTGTCCTTGTCGCTGTAATTGGGGAGTAAAAATACATTTAAGTCATTTTTTACTAACATACATGACCTTGGTTCACCTTTCTCCGATGCATACAGTAGCTTGTAACCAGGAGTCCTGAGGCCTCTGATGATGGAATTTGAGACCCACGGCTCCTGTATCAAGACGATGTCATCCTTGTTTGTGTGCAGTCGGAGTGTTAGGTTGTTTGTGGCCATGATGGCGTGATGGAGATTAATCTGTACTAATCGCAGCATTGCTACTATTAGTCAGATTAACCTCCACCACTGTTTTATCGGCGTTTTCATCGTCTGAGGAGGAGTGAAGTAGGTCTTCCTCACTCAGAGTGATGCCTAAGGTGGCGTCTTCAGTCTCCATGTCGGAGTTACTGTCGACTGTAGGTTTAGCCTCCACGTCGGATGGCTTGTTTGGGGCTGTGGAGGTCGATGGTTCCACTTGTGGTGTTGCATCGACCTCCATTATTGGTGGTAGTGAAGCGTTTCCTTCCGCTGAAGGGGCTTCTGTCGGGGGCGTGTTAAGCAAATCTTCGTCTTTTTTGTATATACGGATCACGACTTCATCGAAACCATACCTAATCACGCCTTTGGTCGCGGCCAGTGGATCCAGTGATTCCCTATTGATCAACACGAGAGCTGATCTATAGTGACCCACTGTCTCCTTCTCAACCTTTGGGACTTTCCAGTCGTGCGTAGGCAGGTTTGGATTAATCAATTTCATGATGATATCTGGGCAGTTGTGTAGAGCCGGGACCATTATACGTGCTCTTGGCCGGCAAGGAATATTCTCCCTTGCAACAACCTCGAGCTTGGCACCCGGCCAGACTTCTGGCAAGCCATTGACAGCAGCCCTGTATAGATCGAAAGATCTCTGATCACCACAGGCAATGAGTTTGATACGATTTTGGTACCATCCTGCATCGGCTGTGTCTGGGAGAGGTCCCGGATTCTCCTCGATGACAGATAAAAATCTGAAAACGAGGTGAGCCCTGAATTGCCGCCTTTGGGACAGCCGAGCGTCACAGCTGTTCCACTGACGGGCAATTTCTTCAAGTATAGGTTGCGACTAGTAGAGGGAGAAGGACTCCCGCTACTAGTGGCAACCACAGGGTTGACAACCCGTTCACATTTCTGAGTAGGCTCGACAGCCTTTTCATTGGATGTGACCGCATTGGCAGCCATGGTGCGATTTTTATTATTGTTTTTTAAAATTTTTCTGTTTGATGTTTTCATTTTTGTTCCCACGAGTAGGGCGGAAAGACGGTCAGCCCCGGCAGAGCCGCTTGCCGGGGTAAGGCAGAAATATGACGGACCTTGCCACAGCATCCGAAAGAGCTCGTTAATGGCTGGTTTATCCCCCAGCCTTTCATTCTTCGGCACGGTTTTCGTACAAGTACGCTCACACCACCACTGAAATTAGGAACCTCTAAACTATGATTGAATTGGGTTTCCGAACGTTGCACTATTGAGGAGCTACAACAATTCGGCTATCCAACTCAACCTTAGCTAATCACCATCCTGCCAAAAACGCACAGGACTTCTGTGGTGATCATTGCCCGCCTGGCACCCACTTGGAGGGTTTGAATGAGGATTTTGCCAAGCAATTCATTTACTAAAACAGATAAATATCCTATGGCAGAAACATCGGTTATCTTAGCAAATTTAGGCAAATCTAAATATTTCACCACTCTTGATTTACAGAGCGGGTTCCATCAGATAAAGTTAAAAGAGAGCGATAGGGAAAAAAAACAGCTTTTAGTGTTAACAATGGGAAATACGAGTTCCTTCGAATGCCGTTTGGACTCAAAAAAATGCGCCGTCAATTTTCCAGAGAGCTATGGATGACATCCTCCGCGAATACATAGGGAAATTTTGTCATGTTTATATCGACGACGTCATTATATATTCAGAGACGGAAGAAGAACATCTCGAACATATCGAGACAATAACGAAGGCGCTAAGCACAGCTAACATGAGAATATCGAGTGAAAAATCGAAATACTTCATGAAAGAAGTAGAATTTCTTGGGTACATCGTATCATTTAATTGCATAAAAATGGACCCAGTAAAAACTCGATGCATAGAAGAATTTCCGCAACCAGAGACTTTACGTCAGTTAAGATCTTTTTTAGGATTAGCTGGTTATTACCGTAAATTCATAAGAAATTATGCGATGATAACAAAGCCCTTAACCAAGTATCTCAGGGGAGAGAATGGTAGAACTTGCCAAAGTAGTAGCAAAAAAGTAACAATAGAGTTTGATAAGGAGGCCATTAAAGCATTTAAAATATTGAAGGACAAACTCTGCGAACAAGTTACGCTCAACCAACCTGACTTTAGCAAAAGATTTGAGCTAACCACAGACGCTAGCAACTCAGCCATAGGTGCAGTGCTTAGTCAAAATAATAAGCCCATAATTTTTATAAGCCGAACGTTAAGTAAAACTGAGGAAAATTACGCGACAAACGAGAAGGAACTCCTTGCCATAATTTGGGCATTGAAGAACCTTCGAAATTATCTTTATGGTGTGAGTGGTATCCGCATATATACAGATCACCAACCATTAACATTTGCCATAGGCGATAAGAACCCTAATGCAAAAATAAAACGTTGGCGCGCTTTCATATAAGAATACGCTCCAGAAATTATATACAAACCAGGCAGGGAAAATGTTGTAGCTGATGCCCTTAGTAGACAAGAACTAAATATGATGAACGAAGATGAATCAGAGATAGGAACTGTTCATAGCGCAGAGAGTAGTCCCGTGTCAGAAATAAAAAGAGTAAACCAAAGAATTAATAATTTTAAAATTCAATTAATCATGAAAGAATCACTCAACAACAACATAATTTCAAAGGAAATATACACAAATTACTGGAGACATACGGTACTTTTTAAAGATTTAGAGATTGTAAGTAAAATTAAAACAATATTAAAGGCAGGTTCGACAGTAGGAATTTACAGCACCGAAGAGACATTCTTCAAGATTAAAGACAAACTTCTGGAGGAATTTCCAACAATTAAATTTTTACTTTGCAACCAAATAGTTGAAGACGTAACAGATAAGGAAGAACAATTAGGTATCGTCACTGCCGAACACAATCGAGCTCATAGACAGGCTAAAGAAGTGTATAAGCAAATTGTTAACAGATATTATTGGCCAAATGCATTCAAGCAAATTCTTTCATTAAACGCTACATGTGAAGTTTGTAAAAAGAATAAGTATGAGAGACATCCTAATAAGCAGCCAATTGGAGAGACTCCAATGCCTGAAGAAGGGGGAGAGCGCGTCCACGCAGATATATACTACTGCGAAAACTCGTCCTTTCTTACAATGACAGACCCATTTTCAAAATATCTCGTTACAACCCAAGTAAAGTCAAAGACGGAAGCAAAAGACAGAATGATAGAACTACTACCGCTTTTTGGTAACGTCAAAATGTTGATAACCGATAACAAAGCAGCATTTTGTTCACCTTCTGCAAAATGTGCGTACAACCTTCTTAACATCACTCATAAAACTACACCACCAGCCCACTCAAAGAGCAACGGTACAATAGAGAGAATTCACTCAACTCTAACAGAGCTTATTAGAATAGTTAAAGAAACTACACATATTACAGACATTAAAGATATAATGACTTTAGCTACAAAAAAATATAACGAAACAATTCACACGGTGACAGACAAACGACCGACAGATATATTTCATAATTATATAGACAACAACGACACCAAAGTAAAAATTCAAAAACACCAACAGAAAATGATAGGATATTTTAACAAGAAAAGGAAAAATAAAGTATATAAGGAAGGAGAAACAATTTTTGTAAACAACGGGCAGAGGAAAAGTAAGAATAAACCATTATTTCAAAAAAAGAAAGTTAAGGAAGACTTAGGGAACGTAGTCATAGATTCAAATAACCGAAAAATTCATAAAGATAATATTAGAAATTAAATTCACAGATGATGCTTCTTATACTGACGCTAGCCGTTTCAACTTTAGCGCAACAAATAACCGACTACACTAGAGATGAATTCATTTTAATAGAAAACGGTAAAGCCGCGGTCTACGAAAACTACGGTGAGATCTATCACGTCATCAATTTAACTTCCTACTCCGAAATATTAGATGGATTTAGAGGAAAAAAAGAAATTCTAAAAATTATTGACCAGGAGTTAGAAATGGCCGACAAACTACTCAACGAACTATCTATCAGGAATAGAGAACGCAGAGGTATCAATGAAATAGGTACACTTTGGAAATGGATCTCTGGTAGTCCAGACCACGATGACGCCCGTTAGGATAAATTTAAAAGTACAGGAACTAATAAAGTCAAACAATAGACAAAAAAACATCAATAAACAATTATTCGACAAGTTAGATAGTATGTATAGAGATACTAATAGCAAAGGAATTACAGAAAGTAAAATAATAAAATATATACTTGTAGAACTTAGAGAAATAATAAATACTATTAATTTAAGTAAATCAAATATACTCAATACTCTATTGTTAGATTTAAATGAAATGAAAAACATTATGGAACAAGAAAAAATAAATATATCCATAATCGATGTACTAGATGCTTCCACTTTTAAAATTGTACAAAAAAATAATATTATCGTTGTATTTATCAAATACCCCAAGGTAAAAGGGTTAGGAAACCACTATCTAACCAGAAGCAATAATGTAAATGGTGGAAAAATTATAATACTAAGCGAAATCATTAAATATAAGAAAACATTTTATAAATCAGAATGTAAAAAGGAACTCAACCACCACTATTGTAAAATCAGTAAAGAATCTAGTTGTTTAACCAACCTTCTAAATAAATATAAAGCAAACTGTACCAAAATCAAAGAACGTAATCAACCAATAGAAATAATTAACGCAGGAAATATTGTTTTAACGGGAAACCACATTGTTAACGGAATAGAATTGTCAGGAATCAATTTGATCCAATTTGAACAGAACGTGTCTATTAATGGCAAAATTTATCTGAATTCAGAAAACCAAATACTAGAACATATTAAGTTAAGCAAACCTACTCAAGTCCAAATTCTCGAATTCATTGCTTCACAAGACGAGAAACTCATGTACACAAATCTTGATCATATAGAACCATTTATAACAGATCTCAAAGAACATCCCGTACTGTGGGGAATATGTATTAAGTTGTTCATTGTAATATTGATTTACTCTATCTACAAAATAATCATAATAATTCAGAGTTATCGCACAGTCAGAATCGAAGAAGTCACTTGCCCAAGCACGATCGAACAGGTCACAATAGAGATGGAAGAATTCATGGACACTTCAAGATCAAGGGTACAGCAGATGTTGAGCGAAAGATTGGGACAATCTTCTTCCGACCAAGGGGAGAGTTAACACATGGCGACCACATGGGTCAACAAGTGCATGATGATACATGACACCAACCCCGAAAGAAGATCGGTATCGTCATAAACTCATTGATTTACGACCCAAGCCAACAATAAGATAAAAATAGATAATAGATACATTACTACCGACGCCGCCGCTGGCAATCACCGTCAGCAGTTAGATTCCTACCGCAGCGTGTACCACACATGATTTGACTACACTTAAGAATATCTTTTTTAATAAAGTAATTTTTAACCATAACCTTGTGTAACAGTTTTAATTAATAAAGTAATTTTTAACCATAACCTTGTGTAAACGTTTTAATTTGCCATATGGTGTTGTAGATGGACCGTCCGTTTTTCAAAGCATGGTCAATAAGATTCTGTGCAAAATGAAACCGAATGAAGCAATGGGGTATATCGATGACATCATAGTTCCTAGCAACACGATCGAAGAAGGACTTCAAAGGCTAAAAAAGTTATTAGGAATCATTCGTGATAGCGGACTTACAATTCGAATGGATAAGTGCAAGTTTTTGTCAACTGAAATCGTCTTCTTGGGGCACCGAGTTTTAGAAAATTGTGTTTGGCCAGGACAGTAAAATCGACATTTATAATCCGAAACGCATTCATGAAGTACACACTGATGCGAGTAGCATAGGTCTAGCAGGGATTCTTCTGACCGATGGAAAGGCTTTCCGACCTGTGTTTTATTATAGTCGACATTGCACAAATTCTGAACAGAAGTTTCACAGCCATGAATTGGAGGTGCTGGGAATAGTTGAGACACTTGAGCGATTTCGGATTTACCTGCTTGGGAAACCATTTAAAGTGGTTACGGATTGTGCTGCTGTTACGACTACAAAACAAAATAAGGAGATGGTAACGCGCATTGCTCGTTGGTGGCTCAAATTAAAGGAATTTGACTTCCAACTAGAGCACCGAAGCGCTGACCGAATACGACACGTTGACGCACTCAGCCGTGCTCCAATCAACGAAGCGAAGGAACCCGAAATTGTTCGAAGCAGCATAATGAAAATCGAGATTAATAATAATGACTTCATAAACACAATGCAAATGAATGACCCGAAGAAAACAGATATTATCAACATCCTTAAAAATAGATCACCATCTGATCATCGAGAGCAGTTTTTGAAGGACTACGTTGTCGTGAGGAATCGATTATACAGACGAGTAGGAGACCAGAACAAGTTGGTGATTCCAAAGGCCATTCGTTGGCGTATAGTGATGTACGCACATGATGACAATGGACACTTTGGATTGGAAAAGACGATGCAACGAATCCTAAAACATTTTTGGTTCTCTAAGATGAGGAAGTACGTGAAGGAGTAACTGGCCGCCTGCATTAATTGTCAGTATAACAAATGTAGCGGTGGAAGAACTTCAGGTGAACTTTATATTTGGGATACTGACCCGATTCCTTTCCGTACCCTTCACATCGATCATCTTGGACCGTTTATTCAAAGTCGTCGGGGGAAACCAATACATTGTGGCCATCTCAGACGCTTTTACAAAATATCTCATCGTGAAGCCTGTCCGCACGACAAAGACGCAATCAGTGATAAGGATATTGAACGAGTTACGATCCTATTTTGGAACTCCACTGAAAATCATCTCAGATCGAGGTACGAGCTTTACATCGAAAACCTTTGAACAATACTGCAAGCCACATGGAATACAACATTTTAAGAACGCTGTATGGACTCCGAGAGCAAATGGCCAAGTTGAGCGCGCAAATAGGACTATATTGTCATTTCTTCGGACAGTAGTAGAAGTAGATCAAGATTGGGATTTGGAAATGGAAAACCTTCAGTGGACTATCAATACTCAAATCAACTCAACAACCGGGTTCACACCCAACCAACTGTTATTTGATTTCGAACTGAGGGATTCCCAACAGAACGTCCTTATTGACGCTGAGTGATGATTGTCTGACATCGGAGGAAACGTCAATACAAACAAAACGACAACATGCTGTGGAAAATATCGAAAAATGTAAAGATGCCTGGAAGATACGTTATGAAAGCAAACATTCCAAGCCCGAAAAATTTAATGAAGATGACATCGTACTAATAGAAAACGAAGCCC
Organism: Eupeodes latifasciatus; assembly: GCA_920104205.1. Taxonomy (NCBI): domain Eukaryota; kingdom Metazoa; phylum Arthropoda; class Insecta; order Diptera; family Syrphidae; genus Eupeodes; species Eupeodes latifasciatus. The sequence goes on from OV049924.1 coordinate 219,290,239, forward strand.
CATCAACTGGTGTGTCAATTAAGCTTGAACCTAAATACAAGGGCCCATACATTGTCGCACGCGTATTGGACCATGACAGATACGTCATCTAGGATATTCCTGGTATGCAGAGATCGACTAAACCTTTTAGTTCGGTATTCACCGCGGAGAAAATGAGACCATTCTGTTTGAGTGCGCCGCACCTAGATGGAATTGATGTCGATGACAGCGAGGCGGATGATGACACCGAGGACGGTGAAGAGTGAGGAAAGGCCTAACTGTAACCTCCCTGTTGAACCATTGAACACTGTTATCTAAAATTTTGTAGCTGAACACACCCTGGAGGTAATCCAATGAACCACCAGAGGGCAGAAGTCGTTTTAGAAGGGGATTCAAATTTGGTCGTTGGCAAGAGACGAACGTGTTTAGACTCGATTCAATAAATATATATTAGTAACTAAAATCTTTTATCTTTGATTTAGTTTTAAAGTATCTTTTAAAATACAAACTGAAATTTGAATTTCCCTAACCATTCGTACTTTCATCCTTGTTGAACTCGGTCTGATTTTCTGGTGTCCCACCGCACAGTCTCTTTAATTTAAAAATTAATGTTCATTTAGCTTTATAATTGTTGAATTATTATTACTATTATTATTATTAAAATTGTTAAAATTAAACTCAGTGTTTTTTTCTTTAGCTCACTTGCTTTTGTGGTGACTTTGGCACTCGTTTTGTTGGTGTCAATAAAACACACCACATTGGTGACCCCGACGTGATATACGTTAACTTTTTTCTAATTTGTATTTGAAATTATTTTCATGTTGAGCCGAACACCACCGAAAGCCACCTCTGGAGCACGAACCATGTCCCAAGAAAATCCCATGGATGGCAATCAGAGCTTACTTGACGTTGAAAATCCACCCTACGACTCAGGAGCTCAAACTGCACACTCCGATAGCGGGCTGACTGGAGGAGAAGGAAACAAAATGTTTCCATTCAACCAAATCGGTATGCTTTCACCTACGCTACAACAACAGGAATACATATATGCTGTCAACTTGCATCTTCCTCAATTTGCTCAAGAATCACCCGAGCTCTGGTTCGCAATTGCTGAAGCGGATTTCGTTGCCAACAGAATCTCCAGCGACGCGCAGAGGTACAACCAACTCCTAAAGGCACTGCCACTCGCCATAGCCAGCCAGCTCATTGACGTGGTCAACAACCCTCCAGCTCAAAATAAATATGAGAACCTGAAAACCGTCATACTCCAACGCTTTTCAGAATCTCGTCAGAGGCAGCTCCAGAAGTTACTCCGAGAGAAGGTCCTAGGCGACAAAAAACCTTCTCAGCTGCTTAAAGAAATGAGAGAGCTTGCTAAGAACGCCGTGACAGACGAGGTTCTACATCAGCTCTGGACAGAGCGACTGCCCGAAAAAATTCGTCCACTGTTGGTGATTTCCGACAATCTTAAGGACTTGAGTGCGCTAGCAGACACGGCAGACTGCTAAATGGATGCCCTCAGCAGCACTTCTGTCATGGCGGTTCACGGCAGGGACATCCAACCGTCTCATTTCAGAACGCAGTCTGAATACTCACGTTTGGAGCAACAGTTGCAAGAGATGCAACTAACCATCCTCAATTGCCAAAAAGAGATACGGAGCCTAAGCTTAAATCAACAACAAATAGACAAAACACTCTATGAGATGAAAAGTGCACAACCACAGCAACAGGCAAATCACAAGCAACAACAGTGTCATCATCATGTCCAACGGCCACGAGGAAGATCCACCACTCCCAATCGAAACAACGGTATCTGCTACTACCACAATCGATATGGAAGTGATGCTCGACATTGCACCAAGCCGTGCAATTTTGGATCAACAACATCGAACCAGGGAAACTAATGATGCTGTCATCAACCGCAGCATTAGTTGGTGACAGCATAGATGCATCGCTCAGAGAGGTCAGACTGCACATCAAGGATCGATCAACAAACCAAACTTTCCTCATCGATTCTGGATCTATCGTCTCAATTATTCCGGTGAGTGTCTTCAAAACCAATCCCGAAAGAGACACGATGCAACTTTACGCAGCAAATTCATCAACAATCAACACCTATGGCGTAAAAATCTTAAAGCTCGACCTCAACCTACGAAGATGTTTTTCCTGGAAATTCATCATTGCCGACATTCACACTGCCATCATTGGAGCCGATTTTCTTACCCACTTCAACCTGCTTCTGGACTTAAAAAACCAGCGTCTCCTAGATCCTCTCACCTCCTTATCAACCAAAGGTGAATCACTCGAGACAAATACGTTTAACATCTCCACCATCAATACATCGCTTCCAGAGAAATACACCCAGCTCCTCAAAGAATTTATCAACATAACCAGACCAAACTTCAAACCAAACCACAACCACAAACCTCTCTGCACGGTCCTACAAACTCGCTGGAGAAAAGGCATCCTCAGCAAGGACACAAATATCCAACATGTTGGAAGAAGGCATCATCAGACCTTCCAGAAGTCCTTACGCGAGTCCCATTATCCTCACAAAAAAGAAAAACAACCAATGGCGACTCTGCGGCGACTACAGAAGACTCAATTCCATCACTGAAGCTGACAAATATGCACCTCCACTCGTCCAAGACCTTTTCACTCGTTTGTATGGCGCCTCTATCTTTACCAAACTTGATCTGGACAAAGCATATCACCAAGTTCCCATGCACCCAGATGACATCCACAAAACAGCTATCATAACACCATGGGGTCTATATGAATACCTGGTTATGCCATTTGGTCTGAGAAATGCCACACAAACGTTCCAGCGATTTATGGACTCAATCTTTCGAGACCTCAATTTCGTCTTTGTGTATATTGACGATATACTAATCATGTCACAAAACGAAACACAACACCAAGAGCACCTCAGAATAGTCTTCGAAAGATTACAAGCGTTTTCACTCAACATCAACACAAACAAATGCGAATTTGGTAAGAAAGAAGTCAATTTCCTCAGTTTCCTCATCAACGCTCAGGGATATGCACCATCAAGCGATAGAGTTGATGCCATCCTTGAATTCAAAAAACCCGAAACCATAGAAGAACTAAGACGCTTTCTGGGAATTACCAATTACTACAGACATTGCATTCCAAATGCAGCACAGTTGCAAGTTCTCTGGAACAACTATCTCAAGCATTCAGTGAAAAAAGACAAAACACCAATCATCTGGACAGAAGAAGTATCAAAAGCTTTCAAGGAATGCAAAGCGCGAAAACTTGGCACTTCTCGCGTTTCTCTCTCCAGATGCTGAGATACAACTCACAACTGATGCTTCCTCCACCGCCATCGGAGCCAAACTGGAACAATTGTCTGGAAATAATTGGGAACCACTTGGATTCTTCTCACGAAAACTAAGTTCTGCTGAACAATACTACTGCACATAGGATCGTGAGCTTCTTGCCATATTTGCATCCATCAAGTTTTTCCATCATCTTTTGGACTGTCGCACATTCGTCAAAAAAATCGACCATAAGCCACTGACGTATGCATTCAAGCAAAACACGAAAAAGCTCCTGATCGTCGAATCCGCCAGCTAGATTACATCTCACAATTTACAACAAACATAGTTTATGTAAAGGGTGAAGATAATATTGTAGCGGATGCATTGTCACGAATCAACACCATCAGCATGCCAACAATACTAAGTCCATCCACCATCCGAGACGAGCAGCTTAAAGATGACCCCCTGAAAGACTTAATAAACAACCCATCTTCACTACATCTTCAAGAACTACAGGCTGAGCAAGGCATCAAGATCTATTGCGACATCTCTCAAGGAATCGTCAGACCCTACATTCCGTCATCATTAAGAAGAACAGCTTTCAAAACCATCCATGACATCGCACATCCCAGCGGTAGAACCACTTCACGTCTGCTGAGAGAAAAGTACACCTGGTCTGGTATTCGCAAAGACACATTACAATGGTCATGGACAATTCGACGCCTATCCAACAAAGATCCGGACTCCTTAACGGCAAGGGATAAGATAGTGCTCGAAAACGCTACACGTAACCTTAAGACACTGACAGCAACGAACAAGGACAAAAATATAGGGACTAAGAACCTGATGAAGGAGAAGGAGATGGTGGGCCATGTGCCTCCCCTGGACCCTGATTCAGTGGCAAAAACGTCCAAAAGAACAAGGCAGGATGATACACTTTCGCCCACGAAAAGATCACCCCTGCAGAAAAGAAAAAAGACCTTGGCTACAGAAGAGACGTTAGAGGCGCGCAAATTCGCCATTGCGGATTTCGGCAATCCCTCGAGAAAACTCTCAGAAGACCAATGGCAATTATTGGAAATGAGAATCCTGGATGAGGTTAACGATGCTATCGTTAATAGCAGGCCACCACCACTCTTTGGGAACCTCAAAACCATCCATGGGTTCAAAGTTCTGACGTGCGAGGACGACAATACCCTCGTTTTCCTGCAGGACTTCGTCAAGAGAACGATAGCTCCCTGGCCCAACGCTGATCTCCGCTTGGTCAGTCCGAACGAAATCAGCGACTTCGTCAAACCTAAGGCCAGAATGACGATCAAAGGTCCCGCGATACCCCGAGATCGCGTAGAACGATATCTCCAATCTCTAAATACGGAACAGCTAAGTCAGAGCTGGAAAGTAATAGAGATGGGAGAAAGAACGGAAGAAGGTACAGAAGTGGTGGTGCAACTTAGCCACAAATCTATACCCCTTTTGCGGAAAATAGGATTCAAGGTACGCATCGGCATAAACCGGTGCAAACTGCGGCTAATAACAAACAAACCAAAACAAGTAAGTAACAAAATATGAGCATGAAATTGATTCAAATTAATCTTCATCATAGTAAAGCCGCCAGCTCCAATCTTGTCTACATTTTGGGAAGTAGACAAATTGACATTGCCCTAATTCAAGAACCCTGGTTTTCAGGTGGCAGAATTAGAGGACTACACACATCAGACTTTACACTATACAAAGCCACACAAGTAGCTAATAGTAATATAAGATCTTGTATTTTAGCCAGGAAGAAGTTTAATCTCTTTCTTTTAGCAAATTACAGTGATCCAGACCAATGTGCTGTGAAAATAGAGAGGAAGGGACTCCCACCACTGATCCTGGCATCGTGCTATATGCCGCATGACGGACAAGAAGGGCCTCCCGCTAATATCACAAGCCAGCTTGTAGAGAAAGCTGCCTCTGAGGGATGGGACGTGGTACTAGGCTGTGATACAAACTCACATCATACTCAATGGGGTAGTACCGACATCAACAACAGAGGTGAGTCTCTTTTTGAATTTATACTAGACCATAATCTTTTAGAAGCAAACAGAGGTAACGAACCCACTTTTGTAACTAAAAATAGAAAAGAAGTGCTTGACGCTACCCTAACCAATAACTCAAGCACACTAGTAATAGATCAATGGAATGTTCTTAAAGAGGAATCATTTTCAGACCATAAACTGATAGGGTTCTTGATACACAATGAAGTAGCAACTCCAAAACCCTTTAGGAATTTCAGGAAAACCAACTGGAATATATTCTGCAGGGAAGTAGGACAGGGGATTCAAAACCCGGACACACTTCTAATTCAAGAACCCTCTGACATAGATATTGCGTCAGAAAAACTCAGAGTTGTTCTGAATAGCGCTTTAGAAAAAAGCTGTCCCATTAATCATATGGGAAAAGGTAGGAAAAAACCACCCTGGTGGACCACTGAAATAGGCAACTTAAGAAAAGAAACTAGAAGACTTTTCAACGTCGCCAAAAGAACTAGGAAAGAAGCTGATTGGGAACATTATAAGGCCAGTCAACGTATTTTTAAGGTCGAAACTCAACGGGCAAAACGTAGCTCATGAATGGCCTTCTGCGACGAAATAGAAAGTACAAATGTATCAGCAAGACTCAGGAAAATTCTGACCAAGGATTCAGTCGCTCTAGGATCCCTCAAAAAACCTACAGGCAGCTGGACTGAATCCGGTGGCGAAACGCTTGAGCTCCTTGTGAATACTCACTTTCCTGGCTGCGTAGCTGATATCCGCAGTCCAGAAACAGAGTCTCATACAGAAACCCTAGTACCATCGGATATTATAACGGAAGAAAGGATAAAATGGGCCATTCACTCCTTTTCCCCGTACAAATCCCCTGGTCTAGACGGAATCTTCCCTATGATGCTTCAGAAATGCATAAACCTTATCATCCCACACCTAGTTAGCATTTTCAATAATAGCCTTAAATGGGGGTATGTTCCCTTATCGTGGCGTGAGGTAAAGGTAGTTTTCATCCCTAAGGCTGGTAAACCTAGCCATACGGAGGCCAAAGACTATAGACCCATTAGTCTAACATCGTTTATTTTGAAAACTTTTGAAAGGCTAATTGATATACACATCCGAAGCACCCTGAAACCGGACTGTTTATCGGAATTTCAACATGCCTACATTAAAGGAAAAAGCGTTGAAACAGCATTGCACAATGTTGTCAGCGTCATAGAAAAATCACTGAATGACAAGGAATACACCCTTGCAACGTTCTTGGATATTGAGGGAGCCTTCAATAACGTGAAGAACGAAACAGTGAAGCAAGCCTTGGACGACCACAAAGTCGAAAAAGTAATAACACAGTGGATAATGAGTATGCTCCGAAAGAGACAAATTAACTCTGAGCTAGCGGAAGAAAGGGTGAGAGTAACCACATCCAGAGGCACCCCTCAGGGTGGAGTTCTCTCACCGCTACTTTGGGTTCTTGTCATGAACGGTATACTCTCTAAATTGAAATCAAGTGGAGTAAAGATAATAGCCTACGCTGATGATCTTGCATTGCTAGCGACTGGCAAGTTCCTACCCACTATCAGTGAACAAACCGAATACGCCCTCTCGTTGGTAAGCAAATGGACTAGGAATTGTGGGCTGACAGTTAATCCAGCTAAAACAGAACTAGTGCTATTTACTAACAAGCGTAAAATACCTGATTTTAAAATTCCTTCAATCGAAGGCTGCCTCTTAAAATCTCCGACCACGCAAAGTACCTCGGTGTGATCTTAGATAAAAAACTAAACTGGGGTCTGAACACTAAAGATAGATTCAAAAAGGCATCGATTGCCTTTTACTCCTGCAATAGAATTTTCGGGAAAACCTGGGGACCAAACCCTAAAATTATCAGATGGATGTATTCGGCAATAATTAGACCAATACTAACCTATGGTAATTTGGTATGGTGGAAAGCTTTAGAAAAGAGCACGAACCTGAAAACTTTGACAAAAGTTCAAAGACTTGCGTGCACTGGCATTACGGGAGCAATGAGATCCACTCCAACTGCGGGACTGGAAGTTATACTCAATTTGATTCCCCTAGACCTCTTTGTTCAAGAATCTGCGGCCAAAAGTGCCCTGAGACTTAGTCAAACTAAAGTCTGGATAAACAGTTCCATAGGACACGCCCAGATCCTTCATAAAATTATGGGTCATAGTAATACAGCAGACTATAAAATACCCGTACTTGATTTTCATAAACCATTCCAAGCTGCCATCCCAAGCAGAGAGGAATGGATAGATAATATACCATACTCCAGTGAGTCGTCAATAGCTATCTATACTGATGGCTCTAAAACGGACACTGGTGTAGGGGCAGGCTTCTATTCTGAATTTCTCAAGTTGACCGCCTCGCTTAGGCTTCCAAACCACAATGGAATCAATGGTATCAATGATGGCGATACCACGAGCTGATATCACCTTTTACATTGATAGCCAAGCGGCAATAAAAGCGATTACTGCAACTGAGGCAAAATCGAAGCTTGTTTCATGCTGCCGCGAAGAGCTTAAGGTTCTTGGCGCACAGCACAACATTAGACTCTGCTGGGTCCCAGGCCACAGCGATATAGTAGGCAACGAGAAAGCCGATGAATTAGCAAGATTAGGGTCAATGCTTGACGTAAGCCAAGCTCAGCTAGTTAGCATCCCTACCTGTTATTTAAAACAGGAAATCTCAAAAAGAATAACAATTAAGGCCGATGAAAGGTGGAACCTTCTTGACACCTGCGGCACTACAAGAAAGATCTGGCCCTGTTTTAACAAACAAAGAACGGAAAGAATTATGCAGCTACAAAAGGGATCACTTCGATCTCTTGTAAGCATAATCACCGGACATAATCTGTTAGGTTATCATATGAAAAAGATGAGAATCAGTTCAGATGATCTATGCAGAGGATGCGATGACGAGGAGGTGCATGAAGATACTTCGCACTTTCTGTGTCATTGTCCCGCACTCTCCCATCAAAGGAAGAAACTACTTGGCAACTATTTCTTCGGGGATTTAAAAGAACTCTCTAGTACGCCAGGTACTAACATTCTGAACTTCGTCAAAGCCTCTAAATGGCTTGACTCACTGAACACATAGGTTTTTCTTATTAGCTTGAGTAGCAATACTCATGGGTATCACAATGGATCTGTGTTGATCTAAGTGTGACAGTAAAGACATCAACTGTCAGCCCCTCAACCTAACCTAACCTATGGTCTCGAGAGTGTTTATATTGTCAGAGAGCCAAAGTAAATCGACACACAAAACTTCAACCGGACCACATCTCAATACCAGACTCAAGATTCAACCATGTGCCCATCGACATTATCTTCCTACCAATGGTCCAAGGCTATCAATACTAACTCATCATGTTCGACCGTTTTTCAAGATGGCCAGTTGCAGTACCAATCAAAGATATGACCGCTGACACTGTAGCAACAGCACTGTTCAATCACTGGATATCTCATTATGGTTTACCTGTTACCATCACATCAGACCAAGGATCTCAATTCGAGTCAGCGCTCTTCCATGCACTCACCAACCTCGTTGGAACACAAAAGACAAAAACAACACCCTACCATTCTCAATCCAACGGCATAGTCGAACGCATGCACAGGACACTCAAAGCAGCACTAATGTGTTCTCCAAAATCAGTCTTGTTCTGCATCCCATACGCTTCACACACGTTTTAAGCTTTATGTTTTTCATTTATAGTGAGTTCTATTTGTTTAAAGTGCCAAACTACAATAGTCCCAAGCAGTGTTGTGTCGTGTGGTATTTGTATGGCAAATTATCATTGCAAATGTACATTGTTAAAAACTAATGAAATTAAATTATTAAAATCCCATGCTAATTTAATCTGGAAATGTGACAATTGTAAAAGCTTTGCGTTAGTTGAGTGCATTCAGAAAATTAACAAACATTTTAAACTTCTACAGGAGTGTTTGAGTGAATTAAATTATTTTAAATTGAATCAACAACATAATCTAAATTCACAAAAAACTAACACTCAAGACAAAGCTCTTCTAGATGTAAGTAGGGATATGAGACTAAATACTAAAAACCAAAGAATCAAAAAGGGCAACGAACCGATTAACCATATAAAAAACAATTTTCTTGCACAGTCATCTCCTGCATTAAATCGCGTCTCGGCTAGGCCCAGTGTTTTATCTCCCTCCCCGTCCCCAGGTCCCTCAAATAGACTTATAACTGGTAAACGAGCCAAATCTACGTCCCAATCAAATGACTCAGTGCATTCACTCTCAAACTCTCCACTCGCTCAGAGCAAAGAAAATGTCATTGATCATCTCGTTAATACTGGTAATAAAGTTGATGCTGCAGCTAAAGTTGCATCAAATTGCTCAGTGGTTGGAGTGAATTCGCTTTCTCGCTCTGATCTCACTCAGAGTGAAGTAAATGTTGTTGGTGTTAATTCGAGTGATAACGCTGTCGAACCTGCTGTTCCCTCTCCATCAGCTGGCAAAGCTAATGTTGAAAAGAGCTTTAGTCATTCAACCATTTTGCAAATCATTGCTCCTATCGCTGAAAAAGGGGCCGAAGATGTAGACGTCAATGGTGATTGCAATAATGCAATTGATTTGAATGAAGACAAAAATGAATGCAACAAATCTCTACATGAAGAAGATGCTAATGCTATACAAGATAAAGATTTGCAAGAGTCTATTGTTTACAATACAAACAGTGTGTCTTTTGTTGATAAGCCTCGTGATAATAGCAATGTTGATGGGGATATTGGTCTTCAGGTTTTCTATAAGCGCAAATGGCTACATGGATCGAGTTTTAAGGCAACAACAACACCGGAACATATATCTACACATATCGCTAAAAAAATGAATGTATGCTCTACACTTTTCGCTTGTTTTAGTCTGTTGACAAGACAAAATCAAGATGGTTCCGTCGAAATTAAACCCAGTTTCGTGAACTGTAAAGTTGGATGCCCATTGGAATACGTAAACTCCATTTGTCGTGATGACTTTTGGCCAAATGGTGTGAAAGTTCGAAGTTTCGGTTATAAACCAAAAAACGAATAATATCAAGCGAAAATATCGCTGGTCTTATGGGTTTTTTGTCTGGACCTAAGAACTGTTATTGTGTTCATGCTGATTTTGTTGCTCACGTAAATGATACAAATATTGATAAAGTTGCTATTGATAATGTTGTCACCGATCATGAAATTGTTGATGTTGCTGTTAATATTGTTGCTGTTGTAAATGATACAAATTCAGTTGAAGTTGCTGTAGATAATGTTGTCAATGATGAATTTGCCTTTGTTGCTAATGATGTTGATGCCGATAATGAAATTGCTGTTGATATTGTTGCTGTTGTAAATGATTCAAATTCAGATAAAGTTGCTGTTGATAATGTTGCCGATGATGAATTTGTTTTTGTTGCTGATGATGTTGATGCTGCTGATGACCCTGCTGTAAATAATTTCGCTGATAGTTATGTTGTTTGTCCTTTAAATTTGAATGTGTACTACCAAAATGTAGGTGGAATAAGAACAAAGTAAAATAAATTGTATGTATATTTTGCTTCTCAAGATTATCAGCTCATTGTTTTGACAGAAACCTGGCTAAATGAAAATCACTTAACTACAGAATTATTTAATAGTCAACAATTTATAGTATTTAGGAAAGATCGATGTTCTCTTACTACAGGTTTAGATAGAGATGGTGGTGTAATTATTGCTGTAAAAAGTATTTATGTTGTCAATCAGTTAGAACTTATTTCTGATAATAATCCTCTTAAGTTGGATGTCGATCAATTGATTGTTAAGATATCATTTCAAAGGAACTGTAATTTGTATGTAAGCGTAAGTTATATTCGCCCAGGAAGTTCTTTAGACATGTATAAATTGCATTTAGAAAATTGTCATTCGTTTTTAAACAATTTAAGTATTTCTGACCATGTTATGATCTTAGGTGATTTCAATCTTGGAAATATAAGCTGGAAATTTGATCATGATGATAAGCACTTAGTGCCGTTTAAAGTTGTCACTGAAATTGAATCCGAAGTTATAGACTTTTACAGTCAATTTGATTTAGTTCAAGTAAATAGTTTAAATAACAGTCTTAATCGTATTTTAGACTTAGTTTTTGTTGACAAGGAATATGAACCTTATATCGAAGAGAATGAATTCCCTGTTGTTCATAATTCAATTCATCACTTATGCCTTTCTATCGAATGTAAATTTTTAACATATATAAAAGAATCTTTTGATCCGACAGAGTTTTTTTTCGATTATAAACGTGCAAATTTCGTTGAAATAAACAATTTTTTGTTATCAATTCCATGGAATATGATTTTGGTCAATTTAAGCTTAGATCAAGCGTTTGAATTATTTTGTAGTTATTTAAATGAATCTCGTGATTTATTCATTCCCAAAAAATCAGCTCGCACTAGCTCAAAACTACCATGGTTTAATAAAAGGCTTACAAACCTTAAAAACAGAAAAAATAAAGCGTATAAATTGCATAAGCTTGATAAAAATAATGTTATCCTCCGCCAAAACTATTTAAAATGCCATAGAGATTTTAACAGTCTAAATGAATTTCTTTATAGCAAATGGCCAAGTTGAGCGCGCAAATAGGACTATATTGTCATTTCTTCGGACAGTAGTAGAAGTAGATCAAGACTATCAATACTCAAATCAACTCAACAACCGGGTTCACACCCAACCAACTGTTATTTGATTTCGAACTGAGGGATTCCCAACAGAACGTCCTTATTGACGCTGAGTGATGATTGTTGATTGTGATTTGTTTGTTTTTTTTTAAGTATACATATTTATTTTATTGTTTGTATGTTTTATGAAGTTTATTTATTTTATTGGATTTACTATTTTTATTTTTTTTAAGGATGTTTTTTTATTATGTTGTTTAAATATATATAGCACATATATATAAAGACTTGCACTTCGTTTTCCATTCATTAACAAAACATTGGTACATTTGCTCTTTTTTCTATTTCCAACAGCTTGCTTATTAACATTGGTTGCGTATATAACTTCTCAACAGGTTAAGTTAAAATTTTTAATATTTTTTGTATTTTCACTATGTAGGTATATCTAGTTGGTTTTCTGAGCCACATGGCAGGAAGTCAATGGATCTATCATGGCAAATTGATGCATCAAATTGGTTCTTTGCTTCAAAGATCGATTTTCAAATCTGTTACCCAACTAGCTGCTTTTGTTCATTTTGTTTCAAAAAAAGTAAAATGTACGTATTTTAATTGTAATAAAAATATTAGACATATCTGTGAATTTTTGTATTATTTATCTTTCTTTGCGCTAACCCTATAACTATGGATCATATTACATACTCATACAAATGCACTTTTCAAAAACCACTTCTCCTATTTCGATACTTATTACAGAGTTTTTGAGCTTCAATTTAAATATTCTTCAAAAAGTTTTTCAAATTAAAAGGAAAATTTCGAAAATTTTCCAACTAAATGGTGTTTCACCATTTTCATAAAACATTCATATGAGTTAGAACAAAGATTTAAAAAAAATTCTTTTAAAACTAATTTCAGCATTTTTAATTTTTCAACCAAACGCCGAAATTAGTTTTGTATGACAATTTTTCGGGATCTTAGTTCAATTTGAAAATGGTTTCCAAAAACACTTTAAAGACTTCAAACGAAACACAGAAAGGTTTCCATTATCCAAATGAAGAAAGTCTTTTGAAAATGCCAACTTGGTATATCCAACAACTTCAAGAATTTCATATGATTTTTTCATGAAATTCTTGAAAGTAGCTGGATATGAATTTTTTTTTAAATTTTGGTTTTTTTTTTCAAAATTGTTTTAATTACCACCCAGAAGACTCAAATCAATACTCGGAACCGTTGGAATCAACAAAAAGAAGCAAATCATTTGCAAATGCCAGCTTGGTATATCCAACAACTTTAAGAATTTCATGAAAAAATCATATGAAATTCTTGAAGTTGTTGGATATACCAAGCTGGCATTTGCAAATGACCCACTTCTTTTAGATGATTGAAACGCTTCTGAGTCTTAATTTAAAACCCTTACGTGGTATTTAAATCTATTTTCAATTCTAGCAGAAATTACAAAAAAATTCCATCTAGGAATAGTTTCGTCATTTCGTATACAATCCTTGAGCATGAGGAAACTATTTTCATATGATTTTTTTTTTTTAAATATTTGTTGAAATTAAAAATTGTTTTTAAAATTCAGCATAACACTTAATGTGTGACTCAGAAGCGTTTGAATTATCCAAATCGAGCAAGTACTTTTCGAGTGACATTGTTTTCCAACTAACACTTATAAGAATTTCAGTAAAATTTCAATGTCACTCGAAAAGTATTTGCTCGATTTGGATAATTCAAACGCTTCTGAGTTAATAATAATCGGAGCTTGGAACCAGTTGGGGGATCTGAATTCAGACTCGGGGACGTTTCGATCGTCCAAATCGGCCAACGCGTTCCCAACTTGTCGCTTGGTTAAACCAGCGATTTTACGAATTTCATATGAATATCACATGAAATTCGTAAAATCGCTGGTTTAACCAAGCGACAAGTTGGGAACGCGTTGGCCGATTTGGACGATCGAAACGTCCCCGAGTTTGAAATCTGACCTTCTAACTTACTGCAATGTCCGATTTCAATTTGTAAAAAATTTTCAGCATTTTTTTCCTAAGGATGAATTTTTACTTGTGCAAGTCGCATACGTTTCATATTAATTTTCCAAGAAACAGAGAATTGATTAATTTAAATTTTATTGGTTCTTTCGTATTATAAATGGACTCAATATAAACAGAAATTAAGGACAAAGAGATAATCTGAGCCGGTCACGAATAACTGTTGCAGCGCGTAAGTGCGATGTTGAATCGGGGCTTGTTTCTTGATTTGATACGGCATCTTCTTCAAATATAAATTCCTCTACAATTCCATAATTCAATCGTATGTTGTGGAATACGCAACATGCGTTTATTATCTGGCCAGAAAGTGTTGGATTGTACGAAAGTCCTAGCTTAAGGCATCGAAACACAGACTTCAAGACACCATTCAATCTTTCGACACAGTTACGTGATTTTGAATGCAGGGTGTTGAAGCGCCTTTCACTTTCGTGGATTGCAGGAGCTCGGTAAGGGGTTATCAGCCAGGGTCGCAGCGGGTACCCGGAATCACCTTAATTGAAAAGAAAAAGCTTATTTAATAATAATAAAGTTTAAATGAGTGAGTGTTTACCTAAAAGCCAAGAATTGTGGTCTCCCGGCTCACATGCTTCATAGCGCCTTTCAAGTAAACTGCTCACTTGTGAAGCTTCCCAAATGTAAGCGTCATGTGTTGCACCTGCAAATCTTGCAAACCCTGCAAGGATTTTCAGGTCAGAATCGCAGATCTGAAATTTAACCATGTGCATAAATGCGAATAATGTAATGTACCTAATGTTGGAATTGTTTCATTTAATCGTAACTTCTTACCAATTGAACATTTTTCGAATGAAAACCTTTTCGATTCAAATAGCATGCTTCTATTTCCCTTTTTGGTTTTTGGATTCGGACGTGAGTGCAATCAATTGCACCAATTACCCCCGGAAACCCTGTTTTTTCAAAAAATCTGAAATAAGTCAATACATATAGAAATTAGAATATTTTTTTTTAGTTATTAATTTATTAAGCAATAATTTACCTCTGTTTAATGGGAGCGTATTCCTCTATGCTTGGAAACATCCATTTTTTCATTAATTTATTTTGAAGCACCGATGAAACTTCTCGGATGCAACGCAAGATCATAGATCTGCTCATGGCGGCAGAAAAATCGTGGCCAATGTCTCGTTGGTATGACCCTGACGCAAAAAAGTGAAGAGCAGCGCAAACTCTTAGCGGGATGGGAATGAAAGTTATTCGTTGTCCCTGGGTCATATGGGGTCGTAATTCCTCCAAAAGAATAATTGAAATTTCTCTCGTGAATCTAAATAATTCACGAAAGCGCTCTTCCGGCATTTCAAAGGGATTCGTTGAATCGCGCAAATTTCTCCTTTGTATCCGCATTTGATTTCGGCGTTCTCTCGCATGCTCTAGGTGGATTCGCGCACTAAACATTTTGTAGTATTATTATTAATATTTTTTAAAAAGCAGAAACGGACACTTTAAAAGATTTCAATTTTAGATTTTTGTTTTGAAAATCAAAAAATGACAGATTGAATTATCGCCTTCCAATGGAAATTCCAGTAAAAAAAATCCCAAAACTAAAGTTATCGCGTTCAGTTATAGACACACAATTTTTTCCAGTGGCGATAAGTGGGGAACGAATCGTTTAATTTTTTAACGATGCGAAAAGTTATCGTCAGAGTTACAGAACATGGGTCCATATCAGTGGCCTGGAAATATATTACTTTTAGCACTTCCTGCGAAGATGAAGGGGGCTGCTAAGCTCTGGTTTGACGGTTTGCAAATGATTTTTCAGAGTTGGAGTCATTTTGCTCAACAGCTACAGCAAGAGTGACTCAAATGATACCGACATACATCGTGATATGGCGAACTCGTTCCGAAAACCAAACCAAAGTCCTGAGCATTTTTACTATGAAATGGTAGGGATTGGACGCAAATACGGTTTAAGAGACAACTCGATTATAACCTACATCATCAGAGGGTTAAGAGACAGCAGGATGCAACATGCTCTATCCGGACATCACTTTTCTTCATTGTTGGACTTACTGAGGTCAGTAAGAGCGTACGATTTTACAGGTTCTACTCCAATCGTAAGAGTCGAGCATCCGATACGGAAAGTAGCTTCCGAAAGGTCACCCGACAACAACATATGTACAACAAAGTTTAGTCTGCGATGCTACAACTGCAATGAACTCGGTCATCGTTCCGTTGAATGCACCAAACCGCAAAAGAGAGACCGTTGCACCAAGTGTCATCGCCCTGGACATACAGCTGCAGTTTGTGACCAGTTAAGGAAAGACAATGTCAACAAAATTCAAGTCGTGCACCAAGATTTTGCTCCGGAGATTATCACCAAGAAGATTGTTCTCAACAACAGTCATGAGATGAAGGCTCTCGTGGACCCTGGAAGCGTCTGTTCACTCATCACCAGGTCAAGAGCCGAAGAGGTTTCCAGTATCCAACCCAGTGCCGATAAAATCTTGAAGGGATTCGCTGGAGGTGAGTTTATCTGTAAACATAAAATTAATTGTAAAATTATTCTGGATACACACGAGTTTGATGCGGAGTTGCATGTGGTAGATGATAATTTACTTGAGCAGGATGTTCTTCTTGGCACCGACATTCTCTGCCAAAATAATAACAAAATTGTTATCGAGAAAGGCATATGCCGAATTGAACGTTCTGAATCAAATATCTGTTCCGAGCTAAACGAACTTCAATACGAAAAGCTGAATAATATTTTGACAGATTTCTCAATGTGTTTTGCTAATTCGATTGCTGAGTTAGGAAGATGTAATTTCATGAAAATGAAAATCGAATTAACATCAGACGTTGCTTTCCAGCTACGACCATATCGAATTCCGTTTGCAAAAAGAAAAATTGTCATCGAAATCATTGCGGAGCTACTAAGATGTAAGATTATTCGCCCTAGTGATTCTCCTTATCTGTCGCCAGTAGTTTTGGTTCCAAAAAAGAATGGAGAGGATCGACTATGCGTGGATTTTCGCAAACTAAATTCGATGACCGTCAAACATAGCTTCCCGATGCCGGTAGTTGAGGAAATATTATCTCGACTTGCAGATAGTAAATATTTCACCACCATCGATTTGCTATCCGGATATCATCAGATAGAAATCGAAGAAAGCAGTAAGAAGTATACGGCATGTAGCACATTTGACGCAATTTATGAATATAATTGCATGCCATATGGTGTTGTAGATGGACCGTCCGTTTTTCAAAGCATGGTCAATAAGATTCTGTGCAAAATGAAACCGAATGAAGCAATGGGGTATATCGATGACATCATAGTTCCTAGCAACACGATTGAAGAAGGACTTCAAAGGCTAAAAAAGTTATTAGGAATCATTCGTGATAGCGGACTTACAATTCGAATGGATAAGTGCAAGTTTTTGTCAACTGAAATCGTCTTCGTGGGGCACCGAGTTTTAGAAAATTGTGTTTGGCCAGGACAGTAAAATCGACATTTATAATCCGAAACGCATTCATGAAGTACACACTGATGCGAGTAGCATAGGTCTAGCAGGGATTCTTCTGACCGATGGAAAGGCTTTCCGACCTGTGTTTTATTATAGTCGACATTGCACAAATTCTGAACAGAAGTTTCACAGCCATGAATTGGAGGTGCTGGGAATAATTGAGACACTTGAGCGATTTCGGATTTACCTGCTTGGGAAACCATTTAAAGTGGTTACGGATTGTGCTGCTGTTACGACTACAAAACAAAATAAGGAGATGGTAACGCGCATTGCTCGTTGGTGGCTCAAATTAAAGGAATTTGACTTCCAACTAGAGCACCGAAGCGCTGACCGAATACGACACGTTGACGCACTCAGCCGTGCTCCAATCAACGAAGCGAAGGAACCCGAAATTGTTCGAAGCAGCATAATGAAAATCGAGATTAATAATAATGACTTCATAAACACAATGCAAATGAATGACCCGAAGATAACAGATATTATCAACATCCTTGAAAATAGATCACCATCTGATCATCGAGAGCAGTTTTTGAAGGACTACGTTGTCGTGAGGAATCGATTATACAGACGAGTAGGAGACCAGAACAAGTTGGTGATTCCAAAGGCCATTCGTTGGCGTATAGTGATGTACGCACATGATGACAATGGACACTTTGGATTGGAAAAGACGATGCAACGAATCCTAAAACATTTTTGGTTCTCTAAGATGAGGAAGTACGTGAAGGAGTAACTGGCCGCCTGCATTAATTGTCAGTATAACAAATGTAGCGGTGGAAGAACTTCAGGTGAACTTTATATTTGGGATACTGACCCGATTCCTTTCCGTACCCTTCACATCGATCATCTTGGACCGTTTATTCAAAGTCGTCGGGGGAAACCAATACATTGTGGCCATCTCAGACGCTTTTACAAAATATCTCATCGTGAAGCCTGTCCGCACGACAAAGACGCAATCAGTGGTAAGGATATTGAACGAGTTACGATCCTATTTTGGAACTCCACTGAAAATTATCTCAGATCGAGGTACGAGCTTCACATCGAGAACCTTTGAACAATACTGCAAGCCACATGGAATACAACATTTTAAGAACGCTGTATGGACTCCGAGAGCAAATGGCCAAGTTGAGCGCGCAAATAGGACTATATTGTCATTTCTTCGGACAGTAGTAGAAGTAGATCAAGACGTATCAATACTCAAATCAACTCAACAACCGGGTTCACACCCAACCAACTGTTATTTGATTTCGAACTGAGGGATTCCCAACAGAACGTCCTTATTGACGCTGAGTGATGATTGTTGATTGTGATTTGTTTGTTTTTTTTTAAGTATACATATTTATTTTATTGTTTGTATGTTTTATGAAGTTTATTTATTTTATTGGATTTACTATTTTTATTTTTTTTAAGGATGTTTTTTTATTATGTTGTTTAAATATATATAGCACATATTTATAAAGACTTGCACTTCGTTTTCCATTCATTAACAAAACATTGGTACATTTGCTCTTTTTTCTATTTCCAACAGCTTGCTTATTAACATTGGTTGCGTATATAACTTCTCAACAGGTTAAGTTAAAATTTTTAATATTTTTTGTATTTTCACTATGTAGGTATATCTAGTTGGTTTTCTGAGCCACATGGCAGGAAGTCAATGGATCTATCATGGCAAATTGAAAGTAAAACTGATGCATCAAATTGGTTCTTTGCTTCAAAGATCGATTTTCAAATCTGTTACCCAACTAGCTGCTTTTGTTCATTTTGTTTCAAAAAAAAAGTAAAATGTACGTATTTTAATTGTAATAAAAATATTAGACATATCTGTGAATTTTTGTATTATTTATCTTTCTTTGCGCTAACCCTATAACTATGGATCATATTACATACTCATACAAATGCACTTTTCAAAAACCACTTCTCCTATTTCGATACTTATTACAGAGTTTTTGAGCTTCAATTTAAATATTCTTCAAAAAGTTTTTCAAATTAAAAGGAAAATTTCGAAAATTTTCCAACTAAATGGTGTTTCACCATTTTCATAAAACATTCATATGAGTTAGAACAAAGATTTAAAAAAAATTCTTTTAAAACTAATTTCAGCATTTTTAATTTTTCAACCAAACGCCGAAATTAGTTTTGTATGACAATTTTTCGGGATCTTAGTTCAATTTGAAAATGGTTTCCAAAAACACTTTAAAGACTTCAAACGAAACACAGAAAGGTTTCCATTATCCAAATGAAGAAAGTCTTTTGAAAATGCCAGCTTGGTATATCCAACAACTTCAAGAATTTCATATGATTTTTTCATGAAATTCTTGAAAGTAGCTGGATATGAATTTTTTTTATTTTATTTATTGTTTTAATTACCACCCAGAAGACTCAAATCAATACTCGGAACCGTTGGAATCAACAAAAAGAAGCAAATCATTTGCAAATGCCAGCTTGGTATATCCAACAACTTTAAGAATTTCATGAAAAAATCATATGAAATTCTTGAAGTTGTTGGATATACCAAGCTGGCATTTGCAAATGACCCACTTCTTTTAGATGATTGAAACGCTTCTGAGTCTTAATTTAAAACCCTTACGTGGTATTTAAATCTATTTTCAATTCTAGCAGAAATTACAAAAAAATTCCATCTAGGAATAGTTTCGTCATTTCGTATACAATCCTTGAGCATGAGGAAACTATTTTCATATGATTTTTTTTTTTTAAATATTTGTTGAAATTAAAAATTGTTTTTGAAATTCAGCATAACACTTAATTTGTGACTCAGAAGCGTTTGAATTAGCCAAATCGAGCAAGTACTTTTCGAGTGACATTGTTTTCCAACTAACACTTATAAGAATTTCAGTGAAATTTCAATGTCACTCGAAAAGTATTTGCTCGAGTTAATAATAATCGGAGCTTGGAACCAGTTGGGGGATCTGAATTCAGACTCGGGGACGTTTCGATCGTCCAAATCGGCCAACGCGTTCCCAACTTGTCGCTTGGTTAAACCAGCGATTTTACGAATTTCATATGAATATCACATGAAATTCGTAAAATCGCTGGTTTAACCAAGCGACAAGTTGGGAACGCGTTGGCCGATGTGGACGATCGAAACGTCCCCGAGTTTGAAATCTGACCTTCTAACTTACTGCAATGTCCGATTTCAATTTGTAAAAAATTTTCAGCATTTTTTTCCTAAGGATGAATTTTTACTTGTGCAAGTCGCATACGTTTCATATTAATTTTCCAAGAAACAGAGAATTGATTAATTTAAATTTTATTGGTTCTTTCGTATTATAAATGGACTCAATATAAACAGAAATTAAGGACAAAGAGATAATCTGAGCCGGTCACGAATAACTGTTGCAGCGCGTAAGTGCGATGTTGAATCGGGGCTTGTTTCTTGATTTGATACGGCATCTTCTTCAAATATAAATTCCTCTACAATTCCATAATTCAATCGTATGTTGTGGAGTACGCAACATGCGTTTATTATCTGGCCAGAAAGTGTTGGATTGTACGAAAGTCCTAGCTTAAGGCATCGAAACACAGACTTCAAGACACCATTCAATCTTTCGACACAGTTACGTGATTTTGAATGCAGGGTGTTGAAGCGCCTTTCACTTTCGTGGATTGCAGGAGCTCGGTAAGGGGTTATCAGCCAGGGTCGCAGCGGGTACCCGGAATCACCTTAATTGAAAAGAAAAAGCTTATTTAATAATAATAAAGTTTAAATGAGTGAGTGTTTACCTAAAAGCCAAGAATTGTGGTCTCCCGGCTCACATGCTTCATAGCGCCTTTCAAGTAAACTGTTCACTTGTGAAGCTTCCCAAATGTAAGCGTCATGTGTTGCACCTGCAAATCTTGCAAACCCTGCAAGGATTTTCAGGTCAGAATCGCAGATCTGAAATTTAACCATGTGCATAAATGCGAATAATGTAATGTACCTAATGTTGGAATTGTTTCATTTAATCGTAACTTCTTACCAATTGAACATTTTTCGAATGAAAACCTTTTCGATTCAAATAGCATGCTTCTATTTCCCTTTTTGGTTTTTGGATTCGGACGTGAGTGCAATCAATTGCACCAATTACCCCCGGAAACCCTGTTTTTTCAAAAAATCTGAAATAAGTCAATACATATAGAAATTAGAATATTTTTTTTTTAGTTATTAATTTATTAAGCAATAATTTACCTCTGTTTAATGGGAGCGTATTCCTCTATGCTTGGAAACATCCATTTTTTCATTAATTTATTTTGAAGCACCGATGAAACTTCTCGGATGCAACGCGAGATCATAGATCTGCTCATGGCGGCAGAAAAATCGTGGCCAATGTCTCGTTGGTATGACCCTGACGCAAAAAAGTGAAGAGCAGCGCAAACTCTTAGCGGGATGGGAATGAAAGTTATTCGTTGTCCCTGGGTCATATGGGGTCGTAATTCCTCCAAAAGAATAATTGAAATTTTTCTCGTGAATCTAAATAATTCACGAAAGCGCTCTTCCGGCATTTCAAAGGGATTCGTTGAATCGCGCAAATTTCTCCTTTGTATCCGCATTTGATTTCGGCGTTCTCTCGCATGCTCTAGGTGGATTCGCGCACTAAACATTTTGTAGTATTATTATTAATATTTTTTAAAAAGCAGAAACGGACACTTTAAAAGATTTCAATTTTAGATTTTTGTTTTGAAAATCAAAAAATGACAGATTGAATTATCGCCTTCCAATGGAAATTCCAGTAAAAAAAATCCCAAAACTAAAGTTATCGCGTTCAGTTATAGACACACAATTTTTTCCAGTGGCGATAAGTGGGGAACGAATCGTTTAATTTTTTAACGATGCGAAAAGTTATCGTCAGAGTTACAGAACATGGGTCCATATCAGTGGCCTGGAAATATATTACTTTTAGCACTTCCTGCGAAGATGAAGGGGGCTGCTAAGCTCTGGTTTGACGGTTTGCAAATGATTTTTCAGAGTTGGAGTCATTTTGCTCAACAGCTACAGCAAGAGTGACTCAAATGATACCGACATACATCGTGATATGGCGAACTCGTTCCGAAAACCAAACCAAAGTCCTGAGCATTTTTACTATGAAATGGTAGGGATTGGACGCAAATACGGTTTAAGAGACAACTCGATTATAACCTACATCATCAGAGGGTTAAGAGACAGCAGGATGCAACATGCTCTATCCGGACATGACTTTTCTTCATTGTTGGACTTACTGAGGTCAGTAAGAGCGTACGATTTTACAGGTTCTACTCCAATCGTAAGAGTCGAGCATCCGATACGGAAAGTAGCTTCCGAAAGGTCACCCGACAACAACATATGTACAACAAAGTTTAGTCTGCGATGCTACAACTGCAATGAACCCGGTCATCGTTCCGTTGAATGCACCAAACCGCAAAAGAGAGACCGTTGCACCAAGTGTCATCGCCCTGGACATACAGCTGCAGTTTGTGACCAGTTAAGGAAAGACAATGTCAACAAAATTCAAGTCGTGCACCAAGATTTTGCTCCGGAGATTATCACCAAGAAGATTGTTCTCACCAACAGTCATGAGATGAAGGTTCTCGTGGACCCTGGAAGCGTCTGTTCACTCATCACCAGGTCAAGAGCCGAAGAGGTTTCCAGTATCCAACCCAGTGCCGATAAAATCTTGAAGGGATTCGCTGGAGGTGAGTTTATCTGTAAACATAAAATTAATTGTAAAATGATTCTAGATACACACGAGTTTGATGCGGAGTTGCATGTGGTAGATGATAATTTACTTGAGCAGGATGTTCTTCTTGGCACCGACATTCTCTGCCAAAATAATAACAAAATTGTTATCGAGAAAGGCATATGCCGAATTGAACGTTCTGAATCAAATATCTGTTCCGAGCTAAACGAACTTCAATACGAAAAGCTGAATAATATTTTGACAGATTTCTCAATGTGTTTTGCTAATTCGATTGCTGAGTTAGGAAGATGTAATTTCATGAAAATGAAAATCGAATTAACATCAGACGTTGCTTTCCAGCTACGACCATATCGAATTCCGTTTGCAAAAAGAAAAATTGTCATCGAAATCATTGCGGAGCTACTAAGATGTAAGATTATTCGCCCTAGTGATTCTCCTTATCTGTCGGCAGTAGTTTTGGTTCCAAAAAAGAATGGAGAGGATCGACTATGCGTGGATTTTCGCAAACTAAATTCGATGACCGTCAAACATAGCTTCCCGATGCCGGTAGTTGAGGAAATATTATCTCGACTTGCAGATAGTAAATATTTCACCACCATCGATTTGCTATCCGGATATCATCAGATAGAAATCGAAGAAAGCAGTAAGAAGTATACGGCATTTAGCACATTTGACGCAATTTATGAATATAATTGCATGCCAAGTTAACACATGGCGACCACATGGGTCAACAAGTGCATGATGATACATGACACCAACCCCGAAAGAAGATCGGTATCGTCATAAACTCATTGATTTACGACCCAAGCCAACAATAAGATAAAAATAGATAATAGATACATTACTACCGACGCCGCCGCTGGCAATCACCGTCAGCAGTTCGATTCCTACCGCAGCGTGTACCACACATGATTTGACTACACTTAAGAATATCTTTTTTAATAAAGTAATTTTTAACCATAACCTTGTGTAACAGTTTTAATTAATAAAGTAATTTTTAACCATAACCTTGTGTAAACGTTTTAATTGGCGCCCGAGCAGGGACCCGTTAGTTAAATTTTCGATTAAAATATAAAGTGATTCAGTGGGTGAAAAACCAACCGGTCGAAAAAAAACATTTAACGAAGGCATCCAAGAAGGAGAAAGGAAACAAGTACCCTTCAGCCACGGGAACTAGAACAATCAGACTTAAAATCTGAACAACGGGGGAACGACTCCTAGCTAAGCAAACCCGGGACATCGATTCCCATAGATCAGGAAAGTAAGCTCTGACGCTGAAAATTCAACCCATTGACGGAGAGTAAGAAAGTATAAAAAAAACATTTACATATATATAAAAAAAGGAGTAAATTGATTAAAACAACAAATAAATAAATAAATATACATACATAGAATAGTAATAAGATAAAGAAATAAATAGAAAACGAAATAAAAAGAAAGTATCCTTATTAAAAGCAATAAAGTGGTTAAAAGAATTAAAAAAATATAAAAATCAATAGAAAAAATTAGAAAGAAATTTCCTTGTAAAAAGTATCAAAGTGGTTAAAGGAATTAATGTTAAAATTAAGATAAACTACATATGTACCTTTGCAAGAATTATCAAAGTGACTTAAGAAAGTAAAACTAAAATTAAAAAGAAAATATCCTTGTCAGAATAAGCGAAGTAGTTTGAGAAAATTAAATTAAATCAGGTACAAATAGGAAATATCCCTTGTGTTGAAAATTATAACAAAGATGTCCACAAATACGACAATGACGCCAGAAGAACTATCGACAGTAGTTAGTAGGTTAGTGGCTGATGCCAACCAACAATTAACAGAAGAGGTAAATAGACTAAATAGACAACTTACGGCATTAACAACAAGAGACACCATTGAACCATATAAGGACATTACAATTGATCCAGCGATAGTAGGTGGAGAGGGGTTAGAAGTAGCCAAGTGTATACCACAATTTGATGGAGAAAACTATGTTTCTTGGCGCACAGCGCTTACAAACGCTATGAAGGTGTATGAGTCGTGTAAGGGTGGGTCGAGATACTTTTCGGTAGTAAATATAATAAGGAATAAAATCATGGGGAAAGCCAAAGATGTCCTCACTAGCCACGGGACACCGTTAAACATCGATGCGATTTTAGGTCGATTAGATCTAACATATAGCGACAAAAGACCAGTCCATATGCTAGAAACAGAATTAGGTAACATGAGACAGGATAGGAAACCATTGCAAGAATTTTACGATGACGTTACAAGAATACTTACGTTTATAATAAACAAGACAATTATGAGTTATGGTCCTAAGACCGCTGAAACCGAATGTCTCACTGAGAGGGCAAGACAAAACGCTTTGCGAGTATTCGTTACTGGGTTAAACCAACCCGCAGGTAACATCGTATTTTCACTAAATCCTGGGGATTTACCCAATGCCTTAGCGAGAGCACAAGAGATTGAATCAAATCAGCCAAGGTATAGAAACATGCGCCACGTTAATTACAGATATCAACCCAGACAATACGAACAAAACCTTTTTGGCCAACTAACAACCAGACCACCGCGTCAGAATAGAACAATTTACCAAAACGGTTTTACTCATCAAGACCGACAATACGCGGAACCCTCTCAACAACGGAATAGACAATTTCAGCAAAACCGACATTATAACAATTTTAATAATAACCACAATAATAACCGACCCGAAAGAATGGACACATCAAGTGGGAATATAGTGCCCACAAGACAAGTCACCTCTCAACCTAATACTAATATTAGGCCACAATGTTCGAATAACTCTTTTAATAACAACCCGTTCAAAAGAGATCGGGCCAATAGTGACCAAACAGCGTTACATAAATTTCCACGCCTCAATAACTTGAATGAGAGCGGTAATTTTTTAGAGTGAGGCACGACTTACCGTACATAAAAAGGACGGATGGTAAGTCGGGGCGTACATTTTATATTTTAATTGATACAGGAGCAACTCATAACTACATTAAACCAGGGCTGTTCCCAAGTATGGAGCTTGAAACTCCGTCGCAAGTCAACAGCGTTCATGGAACTACTATCATTCGTACTTACCAAGCTATAAATATCTTGGGGGTAGAAGATAAATTTTATGAACTTAATGAACTAAAAGATTTTGATGCCATTATTGGCATTAAATTATTAAGAACTGTAAAAGGGAATATTAATATTAGGGATTCAACGTTAGAATATAATCAGGGCGTGATACCTTTAATATTTAATGATATTTTAATCAATACACTCAATATAAATAATGAAATTTCTACAAAAGAAAAATTAACTTCAACTTTAAAAAAATACCAGGGTGTTTTTACCGAGAACCCAAATTAACTTCCGTACAACACGCGTGTGCAATGTAGCATAGATACTACTATTGACACAGCTATTTGGACAAAAGGTTACCCGTATCCACAATCAGTAGCTAGCTTCGTAAACAAGGAAATAGAGAATTTACTTGATAATAATATAATACAGCCTAGTCGAAGTGCATATAACTCTCCGGTATGGGTTGTAGATAAGAAAGGTGTAAACGAGGACGGTACAAAGAAACATAGATTAGTAATAGATTACAAAAAACTTAATTCATTTACTAGGTTAGGTTAGGTTGGAGTGGCTGTCCAGATGTCATCGACTCACTTAGACCGCAAGGGTCCATTGTGATACCACTAATGAGGTTACTCATGGGGGAGTAATGAAAATTAAACAAACCATTTTGTGCTTTTAATAAAGTTAGAGAGACACTTTGTGTCAATCGTTGCCAGTTCACTGGTATTGTCGAAGAAGGGATTGCCAAGAAAGTTATTCCTTCTAATGGAGAGTGCTGGACATGTACATAGAAGGTGTTGGACTGTTTCCTCTTCCTCCTCGTCCATGCAGCTTCTACAAAAGTCATTTGTGTAGACCCCTAGCCTCAGAGCATGTCTTCCTATGAGGCAGTGTCCTGTTATTACTCCAATTGTAGAGCTTATATTTTGTCTGCTCAGGGATATCAAGCCTTTTGACCGATTTAAATCTATGCTTGGCCATATTTGCTTGGTTGCTAGGCAGGTGGTACTCTGTGACCATCTAGCATTTGTTGCTTCTAGAGCATATTGTTTGAGAAGATATTTGCATGTAGCAAGTGGTGTTCCTATGTTATGTTTTTGTCTAACATTAGGCAGAAGTGTTCCGTTTTTGGCGAGCTCATCGGCTTTACAATTTCCCGGAATGTCTCTGTGGCCCGGCACCCAAATCAGGTGAATATTAAACTGTTCTGTCATCTCATTCAGAGATGATCGACAATCGTGGACTACTTGTGAGTTTGTGGAGACAGACGCGAGAGATTTAAGAGCAGCCTGGCTGTCCGAGAAGATTCGTATATCCTTGCAAGATATAACGTTTTCTCTGAGCCAGGATAGTGCCTCTTTAATCGCCATTACTTCTGCCTGGAATACACTACATTGATTGGGAAGTCTATATGATAGACTTAGATTCAGTTGTTCCGAATAGATACCACTTCCAACTCCGTAATCGGTCTTTGAACCGTCTGTATAGAAGTGTATCGCATTGTCTTCCAGGGGTCTCTCTTCTTCCCAGGAGGATCTTGAAGGGATGGACACATGGAAGTTTTTACCGAATACCATTTTAGGGGTGGTATAGTCTAAGCGATCTGGGATAGATCTGAAATTGTCTAGAATGATAGTATGTCCAGTATTGTTACTGTTCCATTGAGAGGTGGCTCTAAGCCTCACACATGAGTTGGCTGCCACCATTTTGGAGAAGATGTCAAGAGGTGTTAGGTTTAAAAGCACATCCAGGGCTGCAGTTGGTGTTGAGCGAAGTGCTCCTGTGATGCACATACCTGCTGACCGCTGGACCTTGATGAACTTATTTAGATTTACCATCTTGTCCAGTGCGGTCCACCATACGACAACTCCATAAGTGAGTATCGGTCTAATTACCGAAGTGTATAGCCAGTGGGTTATTTTTGGGGAGAAGCCCCATTTTAATCCTATGGCCTTTTTACAAGTAAAAAGCGCTACAGTAGCCTTTTTTACTCTTTCATCAATATTTGCCTTCCAATTTAGTTTTTTGTCTAAAATGAGGCCTAAATATTTAGCTTGGTCGGAAAACCTTAATGGTATTCCTTTAATCTTGGGTGGGCTGAGCTGAGGAATTTTGTACCTTCTTGAAAAGAGTACTAGTTCTATTTTATGTGGATTGACGTCCAGGCCACATTGCTTAGCCCATTTTGTTAGCCTATTCAAGGCATTTTGTAGGAGTTCCGCGAGAACTTGGGAGTGTTTTCCAGATACAGATATTGCAACGTCGTCAGCATAGGCAATCACCCTGAAACCCTCTGCTTCTAATGATGTTAGAAGGTCGTTTACTACCATGTTCCATAAGAGAGGCGAAAGGACCCCTCCTTGGGGGGTACCTTGATGCACCGATCTGGTGGTAGTAAAGCTTCTCATGCTTGAAGTTATTGTCCTGCTTTTGAGCATGAGACTAATAAAATCTATGAGTGGTTTCTTTAATTGCAGCTTTTCCATTGCTGTCGTGATCGCCTGGTAACTGACGTTGTTGAAAGCTCCTTCAATATCTAGGAAAGCTACTAGGTTATATTCTTTGTATTCGAGGGAGTATTCAATACTGCGAACCAGCGAATGAAGTGCTGTTTCTACTGATTTTCCCTTAGAGTAAGCATGTTGAGCTGTGGAAATGAGACATGGTCTTAGGTTATGTCTGATGTAAATTTCAATCAATCTTTCCAAGGTTTTAAGAAGGAAGGATGATAGGCTGATTGGTCGTAGATCTTTAGGGTTAACGTGGGAGGGTTTCCCTGCTTTAGGAATAAAGACTACTTTTGCCATTCTCCAGGCTTTGGGAATATATCTCAGCCTTAAACAGCTTGTCAGAATGATTTCCAATGGTGGAATGATCATGTCTGAGCATTTTTGTAGTTCGGCCGGGATGATTCCGTCTGGTCCTGGAGATTTATTTGGATCAAAGCTATCTATGGCCCATTGCAGTTTTTCCCGCGTTATTAGATCAACTAAATCGCTTGTAGAAGCTTGAGACTCTGATGTTAAGTCGTTAAGTAAGTTAGAGCTACCTGGAAAGTGGGTGTCTAATAGCAGATTAAGAGATTCTTCATCTGTGGTAGTCCATGTGCCTGCATCTGTCTTTAAAGCACTGGGTATTGTTGGACATTTTGAGAGAATTTTTCTGAGTCTTGAGGCTTCTGAAGTATTTTCTATTTTGCCACAGAAGTTTCTCCAAGAAGACCTCTTACTCTTCCTTAATTCTTTTTTATATTGCTTTAGAGCTTGTTTGTATAAGTCCCAGTCAGAAGGAGATCTAGTGTATTTAGATCTATTGAAGAGTTTGCGACAACTCTTTCTGAATGGTTCTAGTTCTTTACGCCACCAATGAGGTTTCTTTTTTCCCTTTGAAATGGTTACAGGGCATGAAATTCTCATTGATTCATTGAAGACTTCAGTGAGATGATTCACAGAAAGATCTAGTTCATCTTTACTGGAAGAGCTTTTAAGAAGGTTGTAATCAAGTAATTGTGTTAGTACCTCCCTATATCGTTCACAGTTTGTATTCCGGTGATTGCGAAAACCCGTAGATATGTTTGCCACATCTCTGAGCTCAGGTCAGAGAAGGAATTTTCTTTTGAGACATGCCAGTTTGAAATCAGATTGTAGATCGAGTCAGAGGTAAGTGTAATATCAAGTACCTCTTTCCTATTCTTGGTTACAAAAGTGGGTTCATTACCAATATTACTTATGAGTAGGTTAGTGCTTAGTAAGTAATCAAATAAGGACTCACCTCTCTCATTTATGTCAGAGCTACCCCATACCGTATGATGGGCGTTAGCGTCCGAACCAATCAGGAGACCAACTTTTCTTGATTGCGCGTCCGCAATTGCCTTCCTCAAGGTGTCACCTGGAATTGGGCTGTCGTGGCCTAGGTAGGAGGATATGAGCCAGTAGGTGGCTTTGTCCGTTGTTAAGACAGCGGTGGTTGTGTCCTTGTCGCTGTAATTGGGGAGTAAAAATACATTTAAGTCATTTTTTACTAACATACATGACCTTGGTTCACCTTTCTCCGATGCATACAGTAGCTTGTAACCAGGAGTCCTGAGGCCTCTGATGATGGAATTTGAGACCCACGGCTCCTGTATCAAGACGATGTCATCCTTGTTTGTGTGCAGTCGGAGTGTTAGGTTGTTTGTGGCCATGATGGCGTGATGGAGATTAATCTGTACTAATCGCAGCATTGCTACTATTAGTCAGATTAACCTCCACCACTGTTTTATCGGCGTTTTCATCGTCTGAGGAGGAGTGAAGTAGGTCTTCCTCACTCAGAGTGATGCCTAAGGTGGCGTCTTCAGTCTCCATGTCGGAGTTACTGTCGACTGTAGGTTTAGCCTCCACGTCGGATGGCTTGTTTGGGGCTGTGGAGGTCGATGGTTCCACTTGTGGTGTTGCATCGACCTCCATTATTGGTGGTAGTGAAGCGTTTCCTTCCGCTGAAGGGGCTTCTGTCGGGGGCGTGTTAAGCAAATCTTCGTCTTTTTTGTATATACGGATCACGACTTCATCGAAACCATACCTAATCACGCCTTTGGTCGCGGCCAGTGGATCCAGTGATTCCCTATTGATCAACACGAGAGCTGATCTATAGTGACCCACTGTCTCCTTCTCAACCTTTGGGACTTTCCAGTCGTGCGTAGGCAGGTTTGGATTACTTGTTTTGATCAATTTCATGATGATATCTGGGCAGTTGTGTAGAGCCGGGACCATTATACGTGCTCTTGGCCGGCAAGGAATATTCTCCCTTGCAACAACCTCGAGCTTGGCACCCGGCCAGACTTCTGGCAAGCCATTGACAGCAGCCCTGTATAGATCGAAAGATCTCTGATCACCACAGGCGATGAGTTTGATACGATTTTGGTACCATCCTGCATCGGCTGTGTCTGGGAGAGGTCCCGGATTCTCCTCGATGACAGATAAAAATCTGAAACCGAGGTGAGCCCTGACGTTTGCCCATTGATCATGAGAGATGTTACCATCCACATGACCCCTGTCAATGACCGCTGCTATGATCTTACCTTTTAGCGCGTCGCTAAAGGAAAGATCCTTATTGAAGGCTGTTGTGCTGTTTGAATGCACCTTCTGCCTTTTTGGTTCGGGCTTGTCGCCCTCGAAAGACCTATTGCGCTTTGATGTTGAGTCGCTGCAGGTCTGTTTGGTGATATTGCTAAGAAAGCCACTAGCCCACTCGAGTTTTCGCGTTTGCTCCGGGGTTCTTTCCGCCGCCGGTATGACACCGACTGCGGCTAGAATCCTCTCAGCATTGCGTTGGTCTCGTTTGGCTAGTGACTTCCTGGACTTCTTGCTGGCCGACCCAGAGCTATGTCCGTGTGACACAGTTGTGGGTCCACCATCAGAATTCGTCGCTGCCGATACCAATCGGGGTGTGCCCTCACCTTTTGAGACAATTCCACATGTCGCAGATTTTGTCTCTCCGGATGGGGTGTCCCTTCTTGGGGTCGCTTGCGACGTCCTAGCAGGAGCGGGGAGGGGGTGGGGTGTGGAATTGCCGCCTTTGGGACAGCCGAGCGTCACAGCTGTTCCACTGACGGGCAATTTCTTCAAGTATAGGTTGCGACTAGTAGAGGGAGAAGGACTCCCGCTACTAGTGGCAACCACAGGGTTGACAACCCGTTCACATCTCTGAGTAGGCTCGACAGCCTTTTCATTGGATGTGACCGCATTGGCAGCCATGGCGCGATTTTTAGTATTGTTTTTTAAAATTTTTCTGTTTGATGTTTTCATTTTTGTTCCCACGAGTAGGGCGGAAAGACGGTCAGCCCCGGCAGAGCCGCTTGCCGGGGTAAGGCAGAAATATGACGGACCTTGCCACAGCATCCGAAAGAGCTCGTTAATGGCTGGTTTATCCCCCAGCCTTTCATTCTTCGGCACGGTTTTCGTACAAGTACGCTCACACCACCACTGAAATTAGGAACCTCTAAACTATGATTGAATTGGGTTTCCGAACGTTGCACTATTGAGGAGCTACAACAATTCGGCTATCCAACTCAACCTTAGCTAATCACCATCCTGCCAAAAACGCACAGGACTTCTGTGGTGATCATTGCCCGCCTGGCACCCACTTGGAGGGTTTGAATGAGGATTTTGCCAAGCAATTCATTTACTAAAACAGATAAATATCCTATGGCAGAAACATCGGTTATCTTAGCAAATTTAGGCAAATCTAAATATTTCACCACTCTTGATTTACAGAGCGGGTTCCATCAGATAAAGTTAAAAGAGAGCGATAGGGAAAAAAAACAGCTTTTAGTGTTAACAATGGGAAATACGAGTTCCTTCGAATGCCGTTTGGACTCAAAAAAATGCGCCGTCAATTTTCCAGAGAGCTATGGATGACATCCTCCGCGAATACATAGGGAAATTTTGTCATGTTTATATCGACGACGTCATTATATATTCAGAGACGGAAGAAGAACATCTCGAACATATCGAGACAATAACGAAGGCGCTAAGCACAGCTAACATGAGAATATCGAGTGAAAAATCGAAATACTTCATGAAAGAAGTAGAATTTCTTGGGTACATCGTATCATTTAATTGCATAAAAATGGACCCAGTAAAAACTCGATGCATAGAAGAATTTCCGCAACCAGAGACTTTACGTCAGTTAAGATCTTTTTTAGGATTAGCTGGTTATTACCGTAAATTCATAAGAAATTATGCGATGATAACAAAGCCCTTAACCAAGTATCTCAGGGGAGAGAATGGTAGAACTTGCCAAAGTAGTAGCAAAAAAGTAACAATAGAGTTTGATAAGGAGGCCATTAAAGCATTTAAAATATTGAAGGACAAACTCTGCGAACAAGTTACGCTCAACCGACCTGTCTTTAGCAAAAGATTTGAGCTAACCACAGACGCTAGCAACTCAGCCATAGGTGCAGTGCTTAGTCAAAATAATAAGCCCATAATTTTTATAAGCCGAACGTTAAGTAAAACTGAGGAAAATTACGCGACAAACGAGAAGGAACTCCTTGCCATAATTTGGGCATTGAAGAACCTTCGAAATTATCTTTATGGTGTGAGTGGTATCCGCATATATACAGATCACCAACCATTAACATTTGCCATAGGCGATAAGAACCCTAATGTAAAAATAAAACGTTGGCGCGCTTTCATATAAGAATACGCTCCAGAAATTATATACAAACCAGGCAGGGAAAATGTTGTAGCTGATGCCCTTAGTAGACAAGAACTAAATATGATGAACGAAGATGAATCAGAGATAGGAACTGTTCATAGCGCAGAGAATAGTCCCGTGTCAGAAATAAAAAGAGTAAACCAAAGAATTAATAATTTTAAAATTCAATTAATCATGAAAGAATCACTCAACAACAACATAATTTCAAAGGAAATATACACAAATTACTGGAGACATACGGTACTTTTTAAAGATTTAGAGATTGTAAGTAAAATTAAAACAATATTAAAGGCAGGTTCGACAGTAGGAATTTACAGCACTGAAGAGACATTCTTCAAGATTAAAGACAAACTTCTGGAGGAATTTCCAACAATTAAATTTTTACTTTGCAACCAAATAGTTGAAGACGTAACAGATAAGGAAGAACAATTAGGTATCGTCACTGCCGAACACAATCGAGCTCATAGACAGGCTAAAGAAGTGTATAAGCAAATTGTTAACAGATATTATTGGCCAAATGCATTCAAGCAAATTCTTTCATTAAACGCTACATGTGAAGTTTGTAAAAAGAATAAGTATGAGAGACATCCTAATAAGCAGCCAATTGGAGAGACTCCAATGCCTGAAGAAGGGGGAGAGCGCGTCCACGCAGATATATACTACTGCGAAAACTCGTCCTTTCTTACAATGACAGACCCATTTTCAAAATATCTCGTTACAACCCAAGTAAAGTCAAAGACGGAAGCAAAAGACAGAATGATAGAACTACTACCGCTTTTTGGTAACGTCAAAATG
Source organism: Eupeodes latifasciatus (assembly GCA_920104205.1). Classification (NCBI taxonomy): domain Eukaryota; kingdom Metazoa; phylum Arthropoda; class Insecta; order Diptera; family Syrphidae; genus Eupeodes; species Eupeodes latifasciatus. The sequence goes on from OV049924.1 coordinate 219,324,430, forward strand.
TTGATAACCGATAACGAAGCAGCATTTTGTTCACCTTCTGCAAAATGTGCGTACAACCTTCTTAACATCACTCATAAAACTACACCACCAGCCCACTCAAAGAGCAACGGTACAATAGAGAGAATTCACTCAACTCTAACAGAGCTTATTAGAATAGTTAAAGAAACTACACATATTACAGACATTAAAGATATAATGACTTTAGCTACAAAAAAATATAACGAAACAATTCACACGGTGACAGACAAACGACCGACAGATATATTTCATAATTATATAGACAACAACGACACCAAAGTAAAAATTCAAAAACACCAACAGAAAATGATAGGATATTTTAACAAGAAAAGGAAAAATAAAGTATATAAGGAAGGAGAAACAATTTTTGTAAACAACGGGCAGAGGAAAAGTAAGAATAAACCATTATTTCAAAAAAAGAAAGTTAAGGAAGACTTAGGGAACGTAGTCATAGATTCAAATAACCGAAAAATTCATAAAGATAATATTAGAAATTAAATTCACAGATGATGCTTCTTATACTGACGCTAGCCGTTTCAACTTTAGCGCAACAAATAACCGACTACACTAGAGATGAATTCATTTTAATAGAAAACGGTAAAGCCGCGGTCTACGAAAACTACGGTGAGATCTATCACGTCATCAATTTAACTTCCTACTCCGAAATATTAGATGGATTTAGAGGAAAAAAAGAAATTCTAAAAATTATTGACCAGGAGTTAGAAATGGCCGACAAACTACTCAACGAACTATCTATCAGGAATAGAGAACGCAGAGGTATCAATGAAATAGGTACACTTTGGAAATGGATCTCTGGTAGTCCAGACCACGATGACGCCGTTAGGATAAATTTAAAAGTACAGGAACTAATAAAGTCAAACAATAGACAAAAAAACATCAATAAACAATTATTCGACAAGTTAGATAGTATGTATAGAGATACTAATAGCAAAGGAATTACAGAAAGTAAAATAATAAAATATATACTTGTAGAACTTAGAGAAATAATAAATACTATTAATTTAAGTAAATCAAATATACTCAATACTCTATTGTTAGATTTAAATGAAATGAAAAACATTATGGAACAAGAAAAAATAAATATATCCATAATCGATGTACTAGATGCTTCCACTTTTAAAATTGTACAAAAAAATAATATTATCGTTGTATTTATCAAATACCCCAAGGTAAAAGGGTTAGGAAACCACTATCTAACCAGAAGCAATAATGTAAATGGTGGAAAAATTATAATACTAAGCGAAATCATTAAATATAAGAAAACATTTTATAAATCAGAATGTAAAAAGGAACTCAACCACCACTATTGTAAAATCAGTAAAGAATCTAGTTGTTTAACCAACCTTCTAAATAAATATAAAGCAAACTGTACCAAAATCAAAGAACGTAATCAACCAATAGAAATAATTAACGCAGGAAATATTGTTTTAACGGGAAACCACATTGTTAACGGAATAGAATTGTCAGGAATCAATTTGATCCAATTTGAACAGAACGTGTCTATTAATGGCAAAATTTATCTGAATTCAGAAAACCAAATACTAGAACATATTAAGTTAAGCAAACCTACTCAAGTCCAAATTCTCGAATTCATTGCTTCACAAGACGAGAAACTCATGTACACAAATCTTGATCATATAGAACCATTTATAACAGATCTCAAAGAACATCCCGTACTGTGGGGAATATGTATTAAGTTGTTCATTGTAATATTGATTTACTCTATCTACAAAATAATCATAATAATTCAGAGTTATCGCACAGTCAGAATCGAAGAAGTCACTTGCCCAAGCACGATCGAACAGGTCACAATAGAGATGGAAGAATTCATGGACACTTCAAGATCAAGGGTACAGCAGATGTTGAGCGAAAGATTGGGACAATCTTCTTCCGACCAAGGGGAGAGTTAACACATGGCGACCACATGGGTCAACAAGTGCATGATGATACATGACACCAACCCCGAAAGAAGATCGGTATCGTCATAAACTCATTGATTTACGACCCAAGCCAACAATAAGATAAAAATAGATAATAGATACATTACTACCGACGCCGCCGCTGGCAATCACCGTCAGCAGTTCGATTCCTACCGCAGCGTGTACCACACATGATTTGACTACACTTAAGAATATCTTTTTTAATAAAGTAATTTTTAACCATAACCTTGTGTAACAGTTTTAATTAATAAAGTAATTTTTAACCATAACCTTGTGTAAACGTTTTAATTTGCCATATGGTGTTGTAGATGGACCGTCCGTTTTTCAAAGCATGGTCAATAAGATTCTGTGCAAAATGAAACCGAATGAAGCAATGGGGTATATCGGTGACATCATAGTTCCTAGCAACACGATCGAAGAAGGACTTCAAAGGCTAAAAAAGTTATTAGGAATCATTCGTGATAGCGGACTTACAATTCGAATGGATAAGTGCAAGTTTTTGTCAACTGAAATCGTCTTCTTGGGGCACCGAGTTTTAGAAAATTGTGTTTGGCCAGGACAGTAAAATCGACATTTATAATCCGAAACGCATTCATGAAGTACACACTGATGCGAGTAGCATAGGTCTAGCAGGGATTCTTCTGACCGATGGAAAGGCTTTCCGACCTGTGTTTTATTATAGTCGACATTGCACAAATTCTGAACAGAAGTTTCACAGCCATGAATTGGAGGTGCTGGGAATAGTTGAGACACTTGAGCGATTTCGGATTTACCTGCTTGGGAAACCATTTAAAGTGGTTACGGATTGTGCTGCTGTTACGACTACAAAACAAAATAAGGAGATGGTAACGCGCATTGCTCGTTGGTGGCTCAAATTAAAGGAATTTGACTTCCAACTAGAGCACCGAAGCGCTGACCGAATACGACACGTTGACGCACTCAGCCGTGCTCCAATCAACGAAGCGAAGGAACCCGAAATTGTTCGAAGCAGCATAATGAAAATCGAGATTAATAATAATGACTTCATAAACACAATGCAAATGAATGACCCGAAGAAAACAGATATTATCAACATCCTTAAAAATAGATCACCATCTGATCATCGAGAGCAGTTTTTGAAGGACTACGTTGTCGTGAGGAATCGATTATACAGACGAGTAGGAGACCAGAACAAGTTGGTGATTCCAAAGGCCATTCGTTGGCGTATAGTGATGTACGCACATGATGACAATGGACACTTTGGATTGGAAAAGACGATGCAACAAATCCTAAAACATTTTTGGTTCTCTAAGATGAGGAAGTACGTGAAGGAGTAACTGGCCGCCTGCATTAATTGTCAGTATAACAAATGTAGCGGTGGAAGAACTTCAGGTGAACTTTATATTTGGGATACTGACCCGAATCCTTTCCGTACCCTTCACATCGATCATCTTGGACCGTTTATTCAAAGTCGTCGGGGGAAACCAATACATTGTGGCCATCTCAGACGCTTTTACAAAATATCTCATCGTGAAGCCTGTCCGCACGACAAAGACGCAATCAGTGATAAGGATATTGAACGAGTTACGATCCTATTTTGAAACTCCACTGAAAATCATCTCAGATCGAGGTACGAGCTTCACATCGAGAACCTTTGAACAATACTGCAAGCCACATGGAATACAACATTTTAAGAACGCTGTATGGACTCCGAGAGCAAATGGCCAAGTTGAGCGCGCAAATAGGACTATATTGTCATTTCTTCGGACAGTAGTAGAAGTAGATCAAGATTGGGATTTGGAAATGGAAAACCTTCAGTGGACTATCAATACTCAAATCAACTCAACAACCGGGTTCACACCCAACCAACTGTTATTTGATTTCGAACTGAGGGATTCCCAACAGAACGTCCTTATTGACGCTGAGTGATGATTGTCTGACATCGGAGGAAACGTCAATACAAACAAAACGACAACATGCTGTGGAAAATATCGAAAAATGTAAAGATGCCTGGAAGATACGTTATGAAAGCAAACATTCCAAGCCCGAAAAATTTAATGAAGATGACATCGTACTAATAGAAAACGAAGCCCCATCAACTGGTGTGTCAATTAAGCTTGAACCTAAATACAAGGGCCCATACATTGTCGCACGCGTATTGGACCATGAGAGATACGTCATCTAGGATATTCCTGGTATGCAGAGATCGACTAAACCTTTTAGTTCGGTATTCACCGCGGAGAAAATGAGACCATTCTGTTTGAGTGCGCTGCACCTAGATGGAATTGATGTCGATGACAGCGAGGCGGATGATGACACCGAGGACGGTGAAGAGTGAGGAAAGGCCTAACTGTAACCTCCCTGTTGAACCATTGAACACTGTTATCTAAAATTTTGTAGCTGAACACACCCTGGAGGTAATCCAATGAACCACCAGAGGGCAGAAGTCGTTTTAGAAGGGGATTCAAATTTGGTCGTTGGCAAGAGACGAACGTGTTTAGACTCGATTCAATAAATATATATTAGTAACTAAAATCTTTTATCTTTGATTTAGTTTTAAAGTATCTTTTAAAATACAAACTGAAATTTGAATTTCCCTAACCATTCGTACTTTCATCCTTGTTGAACTCGGTCTGATTTTCTGGTGTCCCACCGCACAGTCTCTTTAATTTAGCTTTATAATTGTTGAATTATTATTACTATTATTATTATTAAAATTGTTAAAATTAAACTCAGTGTTTTTTTCTTTAGCTCACTTGCTTTTGTGGTGACTTTGGCACTCGTTTTGTTGGTGTCAATAAAACACACCACATTGGTGACCCCGACGTGATATACGTTAACTTTTTTCTAATTTGTATTTGAAATTATTTTCATGTTGAGCCGAACACCACCGAAAGCCACCTCTGGAGCACGAACCATGTCCCAAGAAAATCCCATGGATGGCAATCAGAGCTTACTTGACGTTGAAAATCCACCCTACGACTCAGGAGCTCAAACTGCACACTCCGATAGCGGGCTGACTGGAGGAGAAGGAAACAAAATGTTTCCATTCAACCAAATCGGTATGCTTTCACCTACGCTACAACAACAGGAATACATATATGCTGTCAACTTGCATCTTCCTCAATTTGCTCAAGAATCACCCGAGCTCTGGTTCGCAATTGCTGAAGCGGATTTCGTTGCCAACAGAATCTCCAGCGACGCGCAGAGGTACAACCAACTCCTAAAGGCACTGCCACTCGCCATAGCCAGCCAGCTCATTGACGTGGTCAACAACCCTCCAGCTCAAAATAAATATGAGAACCTGAAAACCGTCATACTCCAACGCTTTTCAGAATCTCGTCAGAGGCAGCTCCAGAAGTTACTCCGAGAGAAGGTCCTAGGCGACAAAAAACCTTCTCAGCTGCTTAGAGAAATGAGAGAGCTTGCTAAGAACGCCGTGACAGACGAGGTTCTACATCAGCTCTGGACAGAGCGACTGCCCGAAAAAATTCGTCCACTGTTGGTGATTTCCGACAATCTTAAGGACTTGAGTGCGCTAGCAGACACGGCAGACTGCTAAATGGATGCCCTCAGCAGCACTTCTGTCATGGCGGTTCACGGCAGGGACATCCAACCGTCTCATTTCAGAACGCAGTCTGAATACTCACGTTTGGAGCAACAGTTGCAAGAGATGCAACTAACCATCCTCAATTGCCAAAAAGAGATACGGAGCGTAAGCTTAAATCAACAACAAATAGACAAAACACTCTATGAGATGAAAAGTGCACAGCCACAGCAACAGGCAAATCACAAGCAACAACAGTGTCATCATCATGTCCAACGGCCACGAGGAAGATCCACCACTCCCAATCGAAACAACGGTATCTGCTACTACCACAATCGATATGGAAGTGATGCTCGACATTGCACCAAGCCGTGCAATTTTGGATCAACAACATCGAACCAGGGAAACTAATGATGCTGTCATCAACCGCAGCATTAGTTGGTGACAGCATAGATGCATCGCTCAGAGAGGTCAGACTGCACATCAAGGATCGATCAACAAACCAAACTTTCCTCATCGATTCTGGATCTATCGTCTCAATTATTCCGGTGAGTGTCTTCAAAACCAATCCCGAAAGAGACACGATGCAACTTTACGCAGCAAATTCATCAACAATCAACACCTATGGCGTAAAAATCTTAAAGCTCGACCTCAACCTACGAAGATGTTTTTCCTGGAAATTCATCATTGCCGACATTCACACTGCCATCATTGGAGCCGATTTTCTTACCCACTTCAACCTGCTTCTGGACTTAAAAAACCAGCGTCTCCTAGATCCTCTCACCTCCTTATCAACCAAAGGTGAATCACTCGAGACAAATACGTTTAACATCTCCACCATCAATACATCGCTTCCAGAGAAATACACCCAGCTCCTCAAAGAATTTATCAACATAACCAGACCAAACTTCAAACCAAACCACAACCACAAACCTCTCTGCACGGTCCTACAAACTCGCTGGAGAAAAGGCATCCTCAGCAAGGACACAAATATCCAACATGTTGGAAGAAGGCATCATCAGACCTTCCAGAAGTCCTTACGCGAGTCCCATTATCCTCACAAAAAAGAAAAACAACCAATGGCGACTCTGCGGCGACTACAGAAGACTCAATTCCATCACTGAAGCTGACAAATATGCACCTCCACTCGTCCAAGACCTTTTCACTCGTTTGTATGGCGCCTCTATCTTTACCAAACTTGATCTGGACAAAGCATATCACCAAGTTCCCATGCACCCAGATGACATCCACAAAACAGCTATCATAACACCATGGGGTCTATATGAATACCTGGTTATGCCATTTGGTCTGAGAAATGCCACACAAACGTTCCAGCGATTTATGGACTCAATCTTTCGAGACCTCAATTTCGTCTTTGTGTATATTGACGATATACTAATCATGTCACAAAACGAAACACAACACCAAGAGCACCTCAGAATAGTCTTCGAAAGATTACAAGCGTTTTCACTCAACATCAACACAAACAAATGCGAATTTGGTAAGAAAGAAGTCAATTTCCTCAGTTTCCTCATCAACGCTCAGGGATATGCACCATCAAGCGATAGAGTTGATGCCATCCTTGAATTCAAAAAACCCTAAACCATAGAAGAACTAAGACGCTTTCTGGGAATTACCAATTACTACAGACATTGCATTCCAAATGCAGCACAGTTGCAAGTTCTCTGGAACAACTATCTCAAGCATTCAGTGAAAAAAGGCAAAACACCAATCATCTGGACAGAAGAAGTATCAAAAGCTTTCAAGGAATGCAAAGCGCGAAAACCTGGCACTTCTCGCGTTTCTCTCTCCAGATGCTGAGATACAACTCACAACTGATGCTTCCTCCACCGCCATCGGAGCCAAACTGGAACAATTGTCTGGAAATAATTGGGAACCACTTGGATTCTTCTCACGAAAACTAAGTTCTGCTGAACAATACTACTGCACATAGGATCGTGAGCTTCTTGCCATATTTGCATCCATCAAGTTTTTCCATCATCTTTTGGACTGTCGCACATTCGTCAAAAAAATCGACCATAAGCCACTGACGTATGCATTCAAGCAAAACACGAAAAAGCTCCTGATCGTCGAATCCGCCAGCTAGATTACATCTCACAATTTACAACAAACATAGTTTATGTAAAGGGTGAAGATAATATTGTAGCGGATGCATTGTCACGAATCAACACCATCAGCATGCCAACAATACTAAGTCCATCCACCATCCGAGACGAGCAGCTTAAAGATGACCCCCTGAAAGACTTAATAAACAACCCATCTTCACTACATCTTCAAGAACTACAGGCTGAGCAAGGCATCAAGATCTATTGCGACATCTCTCAAGGAATCGTCAGACCCTACATTCCGTCATCATTAAGAAGAACAGCTTTCAAAACCATCCATGACATCGCACATCCCAGCGGTAGAACCACTTCACGTCTGCTGAGAGAAAAGTACACCTGGTCTGGTATTCGCAAAGACACATTACAATGGTCTCGAGAGTGTTTATATTGTCAGAGAGCCAAAGTAAATCGACACACAAAACTTCAACCGGACCACATCTCAAACCAGACTCAAGATTCAACCATGTGCCCATCGACATTATCTTCCTACCAATGGTCCAAGGCTATCAATACTAACTCATCATGTTCGACCGTTTTTCAAGATGGCCAGTTGCAGTACCAATCAAAGATATGACCGCTGACACTGTCGCAACAGCACTGTTCAATCACTGGATATCTCATTATGGTTTACCTGTTACCATCACATCAGACCAAGGATCTCAATTCGAGTCAGCGCTCTTCCATGCACTCACCAACCTCGTTGGAACACAAAAGACAAAAACAACACCCTACCATCCTCAATCCAACGGCATAGTCGAACGCATGCACAGGACACTCAAAGCAGCACTAATGTGTTCTCCAAAATCAGTCTTGTTCTGCATCCCATACGCTTCACACACGTTTTAAGCTTTATGTTTTTCATTTATAGTGAGTTCTATTTGTTTAAAGTGCCAAACTACAATAGTCCCAAGCAGTGTTGTGTCGTGTGGTATTTGTATGGCAAATTATCATTGCAAATGTACATTGTTAAAAACTAATGAAATTAAATTATTAAAATCCCATGCTAATTTAATCTGGAAATGTGACAATTGTAAAAGCTTTGCGTTAGTTGAGTGCATTCAGAAAATTAACAAACATTTTAAACTTCTACAAGAGTGTTTGAGTGAATTAAATTATTTTAAATTGAATCAACAACATAATCTAAATTCACAAAAAACTAACACTCAAGACAAAGCTCTTCTAGATGTAAGTAGGGATATGAGACTAAATACTAAAAACCAAAGAATCAAAAAGGGCAACGAACCGATTAACCATATAAAAAACAATTTTCTTGCACAGTCATCTCCTGCATTAAATCGCGTCTCGGCTAGGCCCAGTGTTTTATCTCCCTCCCCGTCCCCAGGTCCCTCAAATAGACTTATAACTGGTAAACGAGCCAAATCAGAGCAAAGAAAATGTCATTGATCATCTCGTTAATACTGGTAATAAAGTTGATGCTGCAGCTAAAGTTGCATCAAATTGCTCAGTGGTTGGAGTGAATTCGCTTTCTCGCTCTGATCTCACTCAGAGTGAAGTAAATGTTGTTGGTGTTAATTCGAGTGATAACGCTGTCGAACCTGCTGTTCCCTCTCCATCAGCTGGCAAAGCTAATGTTGAAAAGAGCTTTAGTCATTCAACCATTTTGCAAATCATTGCTCCTATCGCTGAAAAAGGGGCCGAAGATGTAGACGTCAATGGTGATTGCAATAATGCAATTGATTTGAATGAAGACAAAAATGAATGCAACAAATCTCTACATGAAGAAGATGCTAATGCTATACAAGATAAAGATTTGCAAGAGTCTATTGTTTACAATACAAACAGTGTGTCTTTTGTTGATAAGCCTCGTGATAATAGCAATGTTGATGGGGATATTGGTCTTCAGGTTTTCTATAAGCGCAAATGGCTACATGTATCGAGTTTTAAGGCAACAACATCACCGGAACATATATCTACACATATCGCTAAAAAAATGAATGTATGCTCTACACTTTTCGCTTGTTTTAGTCTGTTGACAAGACAAAATCAAGATGGTTCCGTCGAAATTAAACCCAGTTTCGTGAACTGTAAAGTTGGATGCCCTTTGGAATACGTAAACTCCATTTGTCGTGATGACTTTTGGCCAAATGGTGTGAAAGTTCGAAGTTTCGGTTATAAACCAAAAAACGAATAATTTCAAGCGAAAATATCGCTGGTCTTATGGGTTTTTTGTCTGGACCTAAGAACTGTTATTGTGTTCATGCTGATTTTGTTGCTCACGTAAATGATACAAATATTGATAAAGTTGCTATTGATAATGTTGTCACCGATCATGAAATTGTTGATGTTGCTGTTAATATTGTTGCTGTTGTAAATGATACAAATTCAGTTGAAGTTGCTGTAGATAATGTTGTCAATGATGAATTTGCCTTTGTTGCTAATGATGTTGATGCCGATAATGAAATTGCTGTTGATATTGTTGCTGTTGTAAATGATTCAAATTCAGATAAAGTTGCTGTTGATAATGTTGCCGATGATGAATTTGTTTTTGTTGCTGATGATGTTGATGCTGCTGTAAATAATTTCGCTGATAGTTATGTTGTTTGTCCTTTAAATTTGAATGTGTACTACCAAAATGTAGGTGGAATAAGAACAAAGTAAAATAAATTGTATGTATATTTTGCTTCTCAAGATTATCAGCTCATTGTTTTAACAGAAACCTGGCTAAATGAAAATCACTTAACTACAGAATTATTTAATAGTCAACAATTTATAGTATTTAGGAAAGATCGATGTTCTCTTACTACAGGTTTAGATAGAGATGGTGGTGTAATTATTGCTGTAAAAAGTATTTATGTTGTCAATCAGTTAGAACTTATTTCTGATAATAATCCTCTTAAGTTGGATGTCGATCAATTGATTGTTAAGATATCATTTCAAAGGAACTGTAATTTGTATGTAAGCGTAAGTTATATTCGCCCAGGAAGTTCTTTAGACATGTATAAATTGCATTTAGAAAATTGTCATTCGTTTTTAAACAATTTAAGTATTTCTGACCATGTTATGATCTTAGGTGATTTCAATCTTGGAAATATAAGCTGGAAATTTGATCATGATGATAAGCACTTAGTGCCGTTTAAAGTTGTCACTGAAATTGAATCCGAAGTTATAGACTTTTACAGTCAATTTGATTTAGTTCAAGTAAATAGTTTAAATAACAGTCTTAATCGTATTTTAGACTTAGTTTTTGTTGACAAGGAATATGAACCTTATATCGAAGAGAATGAATTCCCTGTTGTTCATAATTCAATTCATCACTTATGCCTTTCTATCGAATGTAAATTTTTAACATATATAAAAGAATCTTTTGATCCGACAGAGTTTTTTTTCGATTATAAACGTGCAAATTTCGTTGAAATAAACAATTTTTTGTTATCAATTCCATGGAATATGATTTTGGTCAATTTAAGCTTAGATCAAGCGTTTGAATTATTTTGTAGTTATTTAAATGAATCTCGTGATTTATTCATTCCCAAAAAATCAGCTCGCACTAGCTCAAAACTACCATGGTTTAATAAAAGGCTTACAAACCTTAAAAACAGAAAAAATAAAGCGTATAAATTGCATAAGCTTGATAAAAATAATGTTATCCTCCGCCAAAACTATTTAAAATGCCATAGAGATTTTAACAGTCTAAATGAATTTCTTTATAGCAAATGGCCAAGTTGAGCGCGCAAATAGGACTATATTGTCATTTCTTCGGACAGTAGTAGAAGTAGATCAAGACTATCAATACTCAAATCAACTCAACAACCGGGTTCACACCCAACCAACTGTTATTTGATTTCGAACTGAGGGATTCCCAACAGAACGTCCTTATTGACGCTGAGTGATGATTGTTGATTGTGATTTGTTTGTTTTTTTTTTAAGTATACATATTTATTTTATTGTTTGTATGTTTTATGAAGTTTATTTATTTTATTGGATTTACTATTTTTATTTTTTTTAAGGATGTTTTTTTAGGGAGCGGCTCGAAATGCTGTATTTTAAAATACTGTATGGTTAAAATTCTGTATCATACTGTATGATACTGTGTATTCATAATACTGTATGGTTAATATACTGTATCTCAAAATGCTGTGTTGTCAAAATACTGTGTCTGATAATACTGTATCTCAAAATTCTTCTTCTCAAAATGCTGTATGAGCAAAACATTATTTAAAAATACTGTATTTTTGCAAAATTCCGCTCTTAAGCTTCCATTATAGAGAACAACAAAAGCAGAACTCGATTTATATATGTATGTACATTATATCATTTATTGCAACTCCAAATTTCACTTAATTCTTAAATTTGCATTAGCTTTTAAATATCAACGAAATGAACGAACACGTGGAAGTTTTGACAGATCAATAAGTTCGGTGTAATTGTTTATGGAATTGTTGATTGTGGTAACAAGAATTCATATACAACTGTGAGAGAAATAACAATTAATGAGAAGAAAATGGGAAGAGAAAATAAGACGAAGATACCATTTTTTTTTTAATTAATTCAAAGACTTATGAATTATCATATGTTATTGTTCAAGGGAAGTATATTAGAACATTATGCCAATGAAAAAATACTATGATGTATTCTTTATAAAAGTAATCTGTTTTTAAAATTCTGTATTTCAACATGCTGTAAATAGGCTGACAAATACAAATCGTTTTGATAATGTAAAAAAGTGCGCACTTTTTTACATTATCAAAACGATTTTTATTTGTCAGCCTATTTACAGCATTTTGAAATACAGAATTTTGGTATACAGAATTTTAAGATACAGAATTTTGAGCTACAGTATTTTGATCATACAGTATTTTGTACATACAATATTTTGAAATACAGTATTTTGAGATACAGTATTTTAAATACAGTATTATGAGCCATACAGGATTTCGAACCCAACCCGTTTTTTTATTATGTTGTTTAAATATATATAGCACATATTTATAAAGACTTGCACTTCGTTTTCCATTCATTAACAAAACATTGGTACATTTGCTCTTTTTTCTATTTCCAACAGCTTGCTTATTAACATTGGTTGCGTATATAACTTCTCAACAGGTTAAGTTAAAATTTTTAATATTTTTTGTATTTTCACTATGTAGGTATATCTAGTTGGTTTTCTGAGCCACATGGCAGGAAGTCAATGGATCTATCATGGCAAATTGATGCATCAAATTGGTTCTTTGCTTCAAAGATCGATTTTCAAATCTGTTACCCAACTAGCTGCTTTTGTTCATTTTGTTTCAAAAAAAAGTAAAATGTACGTATTTTAATTGTAATAAAAATAGTAGACATATCTGTGAATTTTTGTATTATTTATCTTTCTTTGCGCTAACCCTATAACTATGGATCATATTACATACTCATACAAATGCACTTTTCAAAAACCACTTCTCCTATTTCGATACTTATTACAGAGTTTTTGAGCTTCAATTTAAATATTCTTCAAAAAGTTTTTCAAATTAAAAGGAAAATTTCGAAAATTTTCCAACTAAATGGTGTTTCACCATTTTCATAAAACATTCATATGAGTTAGAACAAAGATTTAAAAAAAAATTCTTTTAAAACTAATTTCAGCATTTTTAATTTTTCAACCAAACGCCGAAATTAGTTTTGTATGACAATTTTTCGGGATCTTAGTTCAATTTGAAAATGGTTTCCAAAAACACTTTAAAGACTTCAAACGAAACACAGAAAGGTTTCCATTATCCAAATGAAGAAAGTCTTTTGAAAATGCCAACTTGGTATATCCAACAACTTCAAGAATTTCATATGATTTTTTCATGAAATTCTTGAAAGTAGCTGGATATGAATTTTTTTTTAAATTTTGGTTTTTTTTTCAAAATTGTTTTAATTACCACCCAGAAGACTCAAATCAATACTCGGAACCGTTGGAATCAACAAAAAGAAGCAAATCATTTGCAAATGCCACCTTGGTATATCCAACAACTTTAAGAATTTCATGAAAAAATCATATGAAATTCTTGAAGTTGTTGGATATACCAAGCTGGCATTTGCAAATGACCCACTTCTTTTAGATGATTGAAACGCTTCTGAGTCTTAATTTAAAACCCTTACGTGGTATTTAAATCTATTTTCAATTCTAGCAGAAATTACAAAAAAATTCCATCTAGGAATAGTTTCGTCATTTCGTATACAATCATTGAGCATGAGGAAACTATTTTCATATGATTTTTTTTTTTTAAATATTTGTTGAAATTAAAAATTGTTTTTGAAATTCAGCATAACACTTAATTTGTGACTCAGAAGCGTTTGAATTATCCAAATCGAGCAAGTACTTTTCGAGTGACATTGTTTTCCAACTAACACTTATAAGAATTTCAGTGAAATTTCAATGTCACTCGAAAAGTATTTGCTCGATTTGGATAATTCAAACGCTTCTGAGTTAATAATAATCGGAGCTTGGAACCAGTTGGGGGATCTGAATTCAGACTCGGGGACGTTTCGATCGTCCAAATCGGCCAACGCGTTCCCAACTTGTCGCTTGGTTAAACCAGCGATTTTGCGAATTTCATATGAATATCACATGAAATTCGTAAAATCGCTGGTTTAACCAAGCGACAAGTTGGGAACGCGTTGGCCGATTTGGACGATCGAAACGTCCCCGAGTTTGAAATCTGACCTTCTAACTTACTGCAATGTCCGATTTCAATTTGTAAAAAATTTTCAGCATTTTTTTCCTAAGGATGAATTTTTACTTGTGCAAGTCGCATACGTTTCATATTAATTTTCCAAGAAACAGAGAATTGATTAATTTAAATTTTATTGGTTCTTTCGTATTATAAATGGACTCAATATAAACAGAAATTAAGGACAAAGAGATAATCTGAGCCGGTCACGAATAACTGTTGCAGCGCGTAAGTGCGATGTTGAATCGGGGCTTGTTTCTTGATTTGATACGGCATCTTCTTCAAATATAAATTCCTCTACAATTCCATAATTCAATCGTATGTTGTGGAGTACGCAACATGCGTTTATTATCTGGCCAGAAAGTGTTGGATTGTACGAAAGTCCTAGCTTAAGGCATCGAAACACAGACTTCAAGACACCATTCAATCTTTCGACACAGTTACGTGATTTTGAATGCAGGGTGTTGAAGCGCCTTTCACTTTCGTGGATTGCAGGAGCTCGGTAAGGGGTTATCAGCCAGGGTCGCAGCGGGTACCCGGAATCACCTTAATTGAAAAGAAAAAGCTTATTTAATAATAATAAAGTTTAAATGAGTGAGTGTTTACCTAAAAGCCAAGAATTGTGGTCTCCCGGCTCACATGCTTCATAGCGCCTTTCAAGTAAACTGTTCACTTGTGAAGCTTCCCAAATGTAAGCGTCATGTGTTGCACCTGCAAATCTTGCAAACCCTGCAAGGATTTTCAGGTCAAAATCGCAGATCTGAAATTTAACCATGTGCATAAATGCGAATAATGTAATGTACCTAATGTTGGAATTGTTTTATTTAATCGTAACTTCTTACCAATTGAACATTTTTCGAATGAAAACCTTTTCGATTCAAATAGCATGCTTCTATTTCCCTATTTGGTTTTTGGATTCGGACGTGAGTGCAATCAATTGCACCAATTACCCCCGGAAACCCTGTTTTTTCAAAAAATCTGAAATAAGTCAATACATATAGAAATTAGAATATTTTTTTTTTAGTTATTAATTTATTAAGCAATAATTTACCTCTGTTTAATGGGAGCGTATTCCTCTATGCTTGGAAACATTATCCATTTTTTCATTAATTTATTTTGAAGCACCGATGAAACTTCTCGGATGCAACGCGAGATCATAGATCTGCTCATGGCGGCAGAAAAATCGTGGCCAATGTCTCGTTGGTATGACCCTGACGCAAAAAAGTGAAGAGCAGCGCAAACTCTTAGCGGGATGGGAATGAAAGTTATTCGTTGTCCCTGGGTCATATGGGGTCGTAATTCCTCCAAAAGAATAATTGCAATTTCTCTCGTGAATCTAAATAATTCACGAAAGCGCTCTTCCGGCATTTCAAAGGGATTCGTTGAATCGCGCAAATTTCTCCTTTGTATCCGCATTTGATTTCGGCGTTCTCTCGCATGCTCTATGTGGATTCGCGCACTAAACATTTTGTAGTATTATTATTAATATTTTTTAAAAAGCAGAAACGGACACTTTAAAAGATTTCAATTTTAGATTTTTGTTTTGAAAATCAAAAAATGACAGATTGAATTATCGCCTTCCAATGGAAATTCCAGTAAAAAAAATCCCAAAACTAAAGTTATCGCGTTCAGTTATAGACACACAATTTTTTCCAGTGGCGATAAGTGGGGAACGAATCGTTTAATTTTTTAACGATGCGAAAAGTTATCGTCAGAGTTACAGAACATGGGTCCATATCAGTGGCCTGGAAATATATTACTTTTAGCACTTCCTGCGAAGTGGGCTGCTAAGCTCTGGTTTGACGGTTTGCAAATGATTTTTCAGAGTTGGAGTCATTTTGCTCAACAGCTACAGCAAGAGTGACTCAAATGATACCGACATACATCGTGATATGGCGAACTCGTTCCGAAAACCAAACCAAAGTCCTGAGCATTTTTACTATGAAATGGTAGGGATTGGACGCAAATACGGTTTAAGAGACAACTCGATTATAACCTACATCATCAGAGGGTTAAGAGACAGCAGGATGCAACATGCTCTATCCGGACATCACTTTTCTTCATTGTTGGACTTACTGAGGTCAGTAAGAGCGTACGATTTTACAGGTTCTACTCCAATCGTAAGAGTCGAGCATCCGATACGGAAAGTAGCTTCCGAAAAGTCACCCGACAACAACATATGTACAACAAAGTTTAGTCTGCGATGCTACAACTGCAATGAACCCGGTCATCGTTCCGTTGAATGCACCAAACCGCAAAAGAGAGACCGTTGCACCAAGTGTCATCGCCCTGGACATACAGCTGCAGTTTGTGACCAGTTAAGGAAAGACAATGTCAACAAAATTCAAGTCGTGCACCAAGATTTTGCTCCGGAGATTATCACCAAGAAGATTGTTCTCACCAACAGTCATGAGATGAAGGCTCTCGTGGACCCTGGAAGCGTCTGTTCACTCATCACCAGGTCAAGAGACGAAGAGGTTTCCAGTATCCAACCCAGTGCCGATAAAATCTTGAAGGGATTCGCTGGAGGTGAGTTTATCTGTAAACATAAAATTAATTGTAAAATGATTCTAGATACACACGAGTTTGATGCGGAGTTGCATGTGGTAGATGATAATTTACTTGAGCAGGATGTTCTTCTTGGCACCGACATTCTCTGCCAAAATAATAACAAAATTGTTATCGAGAAAGGCATATGCCGAATTGAACGTTCTGAATCAAATATCTGTTCCGAGCTAAACGAACTTCAATACGAAAAGCTGAATAATATTTTGACAGATTTCTCAATGTGTTTTGCTAATTCGATTGCTGAGTTAGGAGATGTAATTTCATGAAAATGAAAATCGAATTAACATCAGACGTTGCTTTCTAGCTACGACCATATCGAATTCCGTTTGCAAAAAGAAAAATTGTCATCGAAATCATTGCGGAGCTACTAAGATGTAAGATTATTCGCCCTAGTGATTCTCCTTATCTGTCGCCAGTAGTTTTGGTTCCAAAAAAGAATGGAGAGGATCGACTATGCGTGGATTTTCGCAAACTAAATTCGATGACCGTCAAACATAGCTTCCCGATGCCGGTAGTTGAGGAAATATTATCTCGACTTGCAGATAGTAAATATTTCACCACCATCGATTTGCTATCCGGATATCATCAGATAGAAATCGAAGAAAGCAGTAAGAAGTATACGGCATTTAGCACATTTGACGCAATTTATGAATATAATTGCATGCCAAGTTAACACATGGCGACCACATGGGTCAACAAGTGCATGATGATACATGACACCAACCCCGAAAGAAGATCGGTATCGTCATAAACTCATTGATTTACGACCCAAGCCAACAATAAGATAAAAATAGATAATAGATACATTACTACCGACGCCGCCGCTGGCAATCACCGTCAGCAGTTCGATTCCTACCGCAGCGTGTACCACACATGATTTGACTACACTTAAGAATATCTTTTTTAATAAAGTAATTTTTAACCATAACCTTGTGTAACAGTTTTAATTAATAAAGTAATTTTTAACCATAACCTTGTGTAAACGTTTTAATTGGCGCCCGAGCAGGGACCCGTTAGTTAAATTTTCGATTAAAATATAAAGTGATTCAGTGGGTGAAAAACCAACCGGTCGAAAAAAAACATTTAACGAAGGCATCCAAGAAGGAGAAAGGAAACAAGTACCCTTCAGCCACGGGAACTAGAACAATCAGACTTAAAATCTGAACAACGGGGGAACGACTCCAAGACTTAAGGCGTAAAGCACCCTAAGCAAACCCGGGACATCGATTCCCATAGATCAGGAAAGTAAGCTCTGACGCTGAAAATTCAACCCATTGACGGAGAGTAAGAAAGTATAAAAAATACATTTACATATATATAAAAAAAGGAGTAAATTGATTAAAACAACAAATAAATAAATAAATATACATACATAGAATAGTAATAAGATAAAGAAATAAATAGAAAACGAAATAAAAAGAAAGTATCCTTATTAAAAGCAATAAAGTGGTTAAAAGAATTAAAAAAATATAAAAATCAATAGAAAAAATTAGAAAGAAATTTCCTTGTAAAAAGTATCAAAGTGGTTAAAGGAATTAATGTTAAAATTAAGATAAACTACATATGTACCTTTGCAAGAATTATCAAAGTGACTTAAGAAAGTAAAACTAAAATTAAAAAGAAAATATCCTTGTCAGAATAAGCGAAGTAGTTTGAGAAAATTAAATTAAATCAGGTACAAATAGGAAATATCCCTTGTGTTGAAAATTATAACAAAGATGTCCACAAATACGACAATGACGCCAGAAGAACTATCGACAGTAGTTAGTAGGTTAGTGGCTGATGCCAACCAACAATTAACAGAAGAGGTAAATAGACTAAATAGACAACTTACGGCATTAACAACAAGAGACACCATTGAACCATATAAGGACATTACAATTGATCCAGCGATAGTAGGTGGAGAGGGGTTAGAAGTAGCCAAGTGTATACCACAATTTGATGGAGAAAACTATGTTTCTTGGCGCACAGCGCTTACAAACGCTATGAAGGTGTATGAGTCGTGTAAGGGTGGGTCGAGATACTTTTCGGTAGTAAATATAATAAGGAATAAAATCATAGGGAAAGCCAAAGATGTCCTCACTAGCCACGGGACACCGTTAAACATCGATGCGATTTTAGGTCGATTAGATCTAACATATAGCGACAAAAGACCAGTCCATATGCTAGAAACAGAATTAGGTAACATGAGACAGGATAGGAAACCATTGCAAGAATTTTACGATGACGTTACAAGAATACTTACGTTTATAATAAACAAGACAATTATGAGTTATGGTCCTAAGACCGCTGAAACCGAATGTCTCACTGAGAGGGCAAGACAAAACGCTTTGCGAGTATTCGTTACTGGGTTAAACCAACCCGCAGGTAACATCGTATTTTCACTAAATCCTGGGGATTTACCCAATGCCTTAGCGAGAGCACAAGAGATTGAATCAAATCAGCCAAGGTATAGAAACATGCGCCACGTTAATTACAGATATCAACCCAGACAATACGAACAAAACCTTTTTGGCCAACTAACAACCAGACCACCGCGTCAGAATAGAACAATTTACCAAAACGGTTTTACTCATCAAGACCGACAATACGCGGAACCCTCTCAACAACGGAATAGACAATTTCAGCAAAACCGACATTATAACAATTTTAATAATAACCACAATAATAACCGACCCGAAAGAATGGACACATCAAGTGGGAATATAGTGCCCACAAGACAAGTCACCTCTCAACTTAATAGTAATATTAGGCCACAATGTTCGAATAACTCTTTTAATAACAACCCGTTCAAAAGAGATCGGGCCAATAGTGACCAAACAGCGTTACATAAATTTCCACGCCTCAATAACTTGAATGAGAGCGGTAATTTTTTAGAGTGAGGCACGACTTACCGTACATAAAAAGGACGGATGGTAAGTCGGGCGTACATTTTATATTTTAATTGATACAGGAGCAACTCATAACTACATTAAACCAGGGCTGTTCCCAAGTATGGAGCTTGAAACTCCGTCGCAAGTCAACAGCGTTCATGGAACTACTATCATTCGTACTTACCAAGCTATAAATATCTTGGGGGTAGAAGATAAATTTTATGAACTTAATGAACTAAAAGATTTTGATGCCATTATTGGCATTAAATTATTAAGAACTGTAAAAGGGAATATTAATATTAGGGATTCAACGTTAGAATATAATCAGGGCGTGATACCTTTAATATTTAATGATATTTTAATCAATACACTCAATATAAATAATGAAATTTCTAGAAAAGAAAAATTAACTTCAACTTTAAAAAAATACCAGGGTGTTTTTACCGAGAACCCAAATTAACTTCCGTACAACACGCGTGTGCAATGTAGCATAGATACTACTGTTGACACAGCTATTTGGACAAAAGGTTACCCGTATCCACAATCAGTAGCTAGCTTCGTAAACAAGGAAATAGAGAATTTACTTGATAATAATATAATACAGCCTAGTCGAAGTGCATATAACTCTCCGGTATGGGTTGTAGATAAGAAAGGTGTAAACGAGGACGGTACAAAGAAACATAGATTAGTAATAGATTACAAAAAACTTAATTCATTTACTAAAACAGATAAATATCCTATGGCAGAAACATCGGTTATCTTAGCAAATTTAGGCAAATCTAAATATTTCACCACTCTTGATTTACAGAGCGGGTTCCATCAGATAAAGTTAAAAGAAAGCGATAGGGAAAAAACAGCTTTTAGTGTTAACAATGGGAAATACGAGTTCCTTCGAATGCCGTTTGGACTCAAAAATGCGCCGTCAATTTTCCAGAGAGCTATGGATGACATCCTCCGCGAATACATAGGGAAATTTTGTCATGTATATATCGACGACGTCATTATATATTCAGAGACGGAAGAAGAACATCTCGAACATATCGAGACAATAACGAAGGCGCTAAGCACAGCTAACATGAGAATATCGAGTGAAAAATCGAAATACTTCATGAAAGAAGTAGAATTTCTTGGGTACATCGTATCATTTAATTGCATAAAAATGGACCCAGTAAAAACTCGATGCATAGAAGAATTGCCGCAACCAGAGACTTTACGTCAGTTAAGATCTTTTTTAGGATTAGCTGGTTATTACCGTAAATTCATAAGAAATTATGCGATGATAACAAAGCCCTTAACCAAGTATCTCAGGGGAGAGAATGGTAGAACTTGCCAAAGTAGTAGCAAAAAAGTAACAATAGAGTTTGATAAGGAGGCCATTAAAGCATTTAAAATATTGAAGGACAAACTCTGCGAACAAGTTACGCTCAACCAACCTGACTTTAGCAAAAGATTTGAGCTAACCACAGACGCTAGCAACTCAGCCATAGGTGCAGTGCTTAGTCAAAATAATAAGCCCATAATTTTTATAAGCCGAACGTTAAGTAAAACTGAGGAAAATTACGCGACAAACGAGAAGGAACTCCTTGCCATAATTTGGGCATTGAAGAACCTTCGAAATTATCTTTATGGTGTGAGTGGTATCCGCATATATACAGATCACCAACCATTAACATTTGCCATAGGCGATAAGAACCCTAATGCAAAAATAAAACGTTGGCGCGCTTTCATATAAGAATACGCTCCAGAAATTATATACAAACCAGGCAGGGAAAATGTTGTAGCTGATGCCCTTAGTAGACAAGAACTAAATATGATGAACGAAGATGAATCAGAGATAGGAACTGTTCATAGCGCAGAGAGTAGTCCCGTGTCAGAAATAAAAAGAGTAAACCAAAGAATTAATAATTTTAAAATTCAATTAATCATGAAAGAATCACTCAACAACAACATAATTTCAAAGGAAATATACACAAATTACTGGAGACATACGGTACTTTTTAAAGATTTAGAGATTGTAAGTAAAATTAAAACAATATTAAAGGCAGGTTCGACAGTAGGAATTTACAGCACCGAAGAGACATTCTTCAAGATTAAAGACAAACTTCTGGAGGAATTTCCAACAATTAAATTTTTACTTTGCAACCAAATAGTTGAAGACGTAACAGATAAGGAAGAACAATTAGGTATCGTCACTGCCGAACACAATCGAGCTCATAGACAGGCTAAAGAAGTGTATAAGCAAATTGTTAACAGATATTATTGGCCAAATGCATTCAAGCAAATTCTTTCATTAAACGCTACATGTGAAGTTTGTAAAAAGAATAAGTATGAGAGACATCCTAATAAGCAGCCAATTGGAGAGACTCCAATGCCTGAAGAAGGGGGAGAGCGCGTCCACGCAGATATATACTACTGCGAAAACTCGTTCTTTCTTACAATGACAGACCCATTTTCAAAATATCTCGTTACAACCCAAGTAAAGTCAAAGACGGAAGCAAAAGACAGAATGATAGAACTACTACCGCTTTTTGGTAACGTCAAAATGTTGATAACCGATAACGAAGCAGCATTTTGTTCACCTTCTGCAAAATGTGCGTACAACCTTCTTAACATCACTCATAAAACTACACCACCAGCCCACTCAAAGAGCAACGGTACAATAGAGAGAATTCACTCAACTCTAACAGAGCTTATTAGAATAGTTAAAGAAACTACACATATTACAGACATTAAAGATATAATGACTTTAGCTACAAAAAAATATAACGAAACAATTCACACGGTGACAGACAAACGACCGACAGATATATTTCATAATTATATAGACAACAACGACACCAAAGTAAAAATTCAAAAACACCAACAGAAAATGATAGGATATTTTAACAAGAAAAGGAAAAATAAAGTATATAAGGAAGGAGAAACAATTTTTGTAAACAACGGGCAGAGGAAAAGTAAGAATAAACCATTATTTCAAAAAAAGAAAGTTAAGGAAGACTTAGGGAACGTAGTCATAGATTCAAATAACCGAAAAATTCATAAAGATAATATTAGAAATTAAATTCACAGATGATGCTTCTTATACTGACGCTAGCCGTTTCAACTTTAGCGCAACAAATAACCGACTACACTAGAGATGAATTCATTTTAATAGAAAACGGTAAAGCCGCGGTCTACGAAAACTACGGTGAGATCTATCACGTCATCAATTTAACTTCCTACTCCGAAATATTAGATGGATTTAGAGGAAAAAAAGAAATTCTAAAAATTATTGACCAGGAGTTAGAAATGGCCGACAAACTACTCAACGAACTATCTATCAGGAATAGAGAACGCAGAGGTATCAATGAAATAGGTACACTTTGGAAATGGATCTCTGGTAGTCCAGACCACGATGACGCCCGTTAGGATAAATTTAAAAGTACAGGAACTAATAAAGTCAAACAATAGACAAAAAAACATCAATAAACAATTATTCGACAAGTTAGATAGTATGTATAGAGATACTAATAGCAAAGGAATTACAGAAAGTAAAATAATAAAATATATACTTGTAGAACTTAGAGAAATAATAAATACTATTAATTTAAGTAAATCAAATATACTCAATACTCTATTGTTAGATTTAAATGAAATGAAAAACATTATGGAACAAGAAAAAATAAATATATCCATAATCGATGTACTAGATGCTTCCACTTTTAAAATTGTACAAAAAAATAATATTATCGTTGTATTTATCAAATACCCCAAGGTAAAAGGGTTAGGAAACCACTATCTAACCAGAAGCAATAATGTAAATGGTGGAAAAATTATAATACTAAGCGAAATCATTAAATATAAGAAAACATTTTATAAATCAGAATGTAAAAAGGAACTCAACCACCACTATTGTAAAATCAGTAAAGAATCTAGTTGTTTAACCAACCTTCTAAATAAATATAAAGCAAACTGTACCAAAATCAAAGAACGTAATCAACCAATAGAAATAATTAACGCAGGAAATATTGTTTTAACGGGAAACCACATTGTTAACGGAATAGAATTGTCAGGAATCAATTTGATCCAATTTGAACAGAACGTGTCTATTAATGGCAAAATTTATCTGAATTCAGAAAACCAAATACTAGAACATATTAAGTTAAGCAAACCTACTCAAGTCCAAATTCTCGAATTCATTGCTTCACAAGACGAGAAACTCATGTACACAAATCTTGATCATATAGAACCATTTATAACAGATCTCAAAGAACATTCCGTACTGTGGGGAATATGTATTAAGTTGTTCATTGTAATATTGATTTACTCTATCTACAAAATAATCATAATAATTCAGAGTTATCGCACAGTCAGAATCGAAGAAGTCACTTGCCCAAGCACGATCGAACAGGTCACAATAGAGATGGAAGAATTCATGGACACTTCAAGATCAAGGGTACAGCAGATGTTGAGCGAAAGATTGGGACAATCTTCTTCCGACCAAGGGGAGAGTTAACACATGGCGACCACATGGGTCAACAAGTGCATGATGATACATGACACCAACCCCGAAAGAAGATCGGTATCGTCATAAACTCATTGATTTACGACCCAAGCCAACAATAAGATAAAAATAGATAATAGATACATTACTACCGACGCCGCCGCTGGCAATCACCGTCAGCAGTTCGATTCCTACCGCAGCGTGTACCACA
The DNA here is from genome assembly GCA_920104205.1 of Eupeodes latifasciatus. Classification (NCBI taxonomy): domain Eukaryota; kingdom Metazoa; phylum Arthropoda; class Insecta; order Diptera; family Syrphidae; genus Eupeodes; species Eupeodes latifasciatus. The sequence continues at coordinate 219,348,852 of OV049924.1, forward strand.
CATGATTTGACTACACTTAAGAATATCTTTTTTAATAAAGTAATTTTTAACCATAACCTTGTGTAACAGTTTTAATTAATAAAGTAATTTTTAACCATAACCTTGTGTAAACGTTTTAATTTGCCATATGGTGTTGTAGATGGACCGTCCGTTTTTCAAAGCATGGTCAATAAGATTCTGTGCAAAATGAAACCGAATGAAGCAATGGGGTATATCGATGACATCATAGTTCCTAGCAACACGATCGAAGAAGGACTTCAAAGGCTAAAAAAGTTATTAGGAATCATTCGTGATAGCGGACTTACAATTCGAATGGATAAGTGCAAGTTTTTGTCAACTGAAATCGTCTTCTTGGGGCACCGAGTTTTAGAAAATTGTGTTTGGCCAGGACAGTAAAATCGACATTTATAATCCGAAACGCATTCATGAAGTACACACTGATGCGAGTAGCATAGGTCTAGCAGGGATTCTTCTGACCGATGGAAAGGCTTTCCGACCTGTGTTTTATTATAGTCGACATTGCACAAATTCTGAACAGAAGTTTCACAGCCATGAATTGGAGGTGCTGGGAATAGTTGAGACACTTGAGCGATTTCGGATTTACCTGCTTGGGAAACCATTTAAAGTGGTTACGGATTGTGCTGCTGTTACGACTACAAAACAAAATAAGGAGATGGTAACGCGCATTGCTCGTTGGTGGCTCAAATTAAAGGAATTTGACTTTCAACTAGAGCACCGAAGCGCTGACCGAATACGACACGTTGACGCACTCAGCCGTGCTCCAATCAACGAAGCGAAGGAACCCGAAATTGTTCGAAGCAGCATAATGAAAATCGAGATTAATAATAATGACTTCATAAACACAATGCAAATGAATGACCCGAAGAAAACAGATATTATCAACATCCTTAAAAATAGATCACCATCTGATCATCGAGAGCAGTTTTTGAAGGACTACGTTGTCGTGAGGAATCGATTATACAGACGAGTAGGAGACCAGAACAAGTTGGTGATTCCAAAGGCCATTCGTTGGCGTATAGTGATGTACGCATATGATGACAATGGACACTTTGGATTGGAAAAGACGATGCAACGAATCCTAAAACATTTTTGGTTCTCTAAGATGAGGAAGTACGTGAAGGAGTAACTGGCCGCCTGCATTAATTGTCAGTATAACAAATGTAGCGGTGGAAGACCTTCAGGTGAACTTTATATTTGGGATACTGACCCGATTCCTTTCCGTACCCTTCACATCGATCATCTTGGACCGTTTATTCAAAGTCGTCGGGGGAAACCAATACATTGTGGCCATCTCAGACGCTTTTACAAAATATCTCATCGTGAAGCCTGTCCGCACGACAAAGACGCAATCAGTGATAAGGATATTGAACGAGTTACGATCCTATTTTGGAACTCCACTGAAAATCATCTCAGATCGAGGTACGAGCTTCACATCGAGAACCTTTGAACAATACTGCAAGCCACATGGAATACAACATTTTAAGAACGCTGTATGGACTCCGAGAGCAAATGGCCAAGTTGAGCGCGCAAATAGGACTATATTGTCATTTCTTCGGACAGTAGTAGAAGTAGATCAAGATTGGGATTTGGAAATGGAAAACCTTCAGTGGACTATCAATACTCAAATCAACTCAACAACCGGGTTCACACCCAACCAACTGTTATTTGATTTCGAACTGAGGGATTCCCAACAGAACGTCCTTATTGACGCTGAGTGATGATTGTCTGACATCGGAGGAAACGTCAATACAAACAAAACGACAACATGCTGTGGAAAATATCGAAAAATGTAAAGATGCCTGGAAGATACGTTATGATAGCAAACATTCCAAGCCCGAAAAATTTAATGAAGATGACATCGTACTAATAGAAAACGAAGCCCCATCAACTGGTGTGTCAAGGAAGCTTGAACCTAAATACAAGGGCCCATACATTGTCGCACGCGTATTGGACCATGAGAGATACGTCATCTAGGATATTCCTGGTATGCAAAGATCGACTAAACCTTTTAGTTCGGTATTCACCGCGGAGAAAATGAGACCATTCTGTTTGAGTGCGCCGCACCTAGATGGAATTGATGTCGATGACAGCGAGGCGGATGATGACACCGAGGACGGTGAAGAGTGAGGAAAGGCCTAACTGTAACCTCCCTGTTGAACCATTGAACACTGTTATCTAAAATTTTGTAGCTGAACACACCCTGGAGGTAATCCAATGAACCACCAGAGGGCAGAAGTCGTTTTAGAAGGGGATTCAAATTTGGTCGTTGGCAAGAGACGAACGTGTTTAGACTCGATTCAATAAATATATATTAGTAACTAAAATCTTTTATCTTTGATTTAGTTTTAAAGTATCTTTTAAAATACAAACTGAAATTTGAATTTCCCTAACCATTCGTACTTTCATCCTTGTTGAACTCGGTCTGATTTTCTGGTGTCCCACCGCACAGTCTCTTTAATTTAAAAATTAATGTTCATTTAGCTTTATAATTGTTGAATTATTATTACTATTATTATTATTAAAATTGTTAAAATTAAACTCAGTGTTTTTTTCTTTAGCTCACTTGCTTTTGTGGTGACTTTGGCACTCGTTTTGTTGGTGTCAATAAAACACATAACATTGGTGACCCCGACGTGATATACGTTAACTTTTTTCTAATTTGTATTTGAAATTATTTTCATGTTGAGCCGAACACCACCGAAAGCCACCTCTGGAGCACGAACCATGTCCCAAGAAAATCCCATGGATGGCAATCAGAGCTTACTTGACGTTGAAAATCCACCCTACGACTCAGGAGCTCAAACTGCACACTCCGATAGCGGGCTGACTGGAGGAGAAGGAAACAAAATGTTTCCATTCAACCAAATCGGTATGCTTTCACCTACGCTACAACAACAGGAATACATATATGCTGTCAACTTGCATCTTCCTCAATTTGCTCAAGAATCACCCGAGCTCTGGTTCGCAATTGCTGAAGCGGATTTCGTTGCCAACAGAATCTCCAGCGACGCGCAGAGGTACAACCAACTCCTAAAGGCACTGCCACTCGCCATAGCCAGCCAGCTCATTGACGTGGTCAACAACCCTCCAGCTCAAAATAAATATGAGAACCTGAAAACCGTCATACTCCAACGCTTTTCAGAATCTCCGAGAGAAGGTCCTAGGCGACAAAAAACCTTCTCAGCTGCTTAGAGAAATGAGAGAGCTTGCTAAGAACGCCGTGACAGACGAGGTTCTACATCAGCTCTGGACAGAGCGACTGCCCGAAAAAATTCGTCTACTGTTGGTGATTTCCGACAATCTTAAGGACTTGAGTGCGCTAGCAGACACGGCAGACTGCTAAATGGATGCCCTCAGCAGCACTTCTGTCATGGCGGTTCACGGCAGGGACATCCAACCGTCTCATTTCAGAACGCAGTCTGAATACTCACGTTTGGAGCAACAGTTGCAAGAGATGCAACTAACCATCCTCAATTGCCAAAAAGAGATACGGAGCCTAAGCTTAAATCAACAACAAATAGACAAAACACTCTATGAGATGAAAAGTGCACAACCACAGCAACAGGCAAATCACAAGCAACAACAGTGTCATCATCATGTCCAACGGCCACGAGGAAGATCCACCACTCCCAATCGAAACAACGGTATCTGCTACTACCACAATCGATATGGAAGTGATGCTCGACATTGCACCAAGCCGTGCAATTTTGGATCAACAACATCGAACCAGGGAAACTAATGATGCTGTCATCAACCGCAGCATTAGTTGGTGACAGCATAGATGCATCGCTCAGAGAGGTCAGACTGCACATCAAGGATCGATCAACAAACCAAACTTTCCTCATCGATTCTGGATCTATCGTCTCAATTATTCCGGTGAGTGTCTTCAAAACCAATCCCGAAAGAGACACGATGCAACTTTACGCAGCAAATTCATCAACAATCAACACCTATGGCGTAAAAATCTTAAAGCTCGACCTCAACCTACGAAGATGTTTTTCCTGGAAATTCATCATTGCCGACATTCACACTGCCATCATTGGAGCCGATTTTCTTACCCACTTCAACCTGCTTCTGGACTTAAAAAACCAGCGTCTCCTAGATCCTCTCACCTCCTTATCAACCAAAGGTGAATCACTCGAGACAAATACGTTTAACATCTCCACCATCAATACATCGCTTCCAGAGAAATACACCCAGCTCCTCAAAGAATTTATCAACATAACCAGACCAAACTTCAAACCAAACCACAACCACAAACCTCTCTGCACGGTCCTACAAACTCGCTGGAGAAAAGGCATCCTCAGCAAGGACACAAATATCCAACATGTTGGAAGAAGGCATCATCAGACCTTCCAGAAGTCCTTACGCGAGTCCCATTATCCTCACAAAAAAGAAAAACAACCAATGGCGACTCTGCGGCGACTACAGAAGACTCAATTCCATCACTGAAGCTGACAAATATGCACCTCCACTCGTCCAAGACCTTTTCACTCGTTTGTATGGCGCCTCTATCTTTACCAAACTTGATCACCAAGTTCCCATGCACCCAGATGACATCCACAAAACAGCTATCATAACACCATGGGGTCTATATGAATACCTGGTTATGCCATTTGGTCTGAGAAATGCCACACAAACGTTCCAGCGATTTATGGACTCAATCTTTCGAGACCTCAATTTCGTCTTTGTGTATATTGACGATATACTAATCATGTCACAAAACGAAACACAACACCAAGAGCACCTCAGAATAGTCTTCGAAAGATTACAAGCGTTTTCACTCAACATCAACACAAACAAATGCGAATTTGGTAAGAAAGAAGTCAATTTCCTCAGTTTCCTCATCAACGCTCAGGGATATGCACCATCAAGCGATAGAGTTGATGCCATCCTTGAATTCAAAAAACCCTAAACCATAGAAGAACTAAGACGCTTTCTGGGAATTACCAATTACTACAGACATTGCATTCCAAATGCAGCACAGTTGCAAGTTCTCTGGAACAACTATCTCAAGCATTCAGTGAAAAAAGGCAAAACACCAATCATCTGGACAGAAGAAGTATCAAAAGCTTTCAAGGAATGCAAAGCGCGAAAACCTGGCACTTCTCGCGTTTCTCTCTCCAGATGCTGAGATACAACTCACAACTGATGCTTCCTCCACCGCCATCGGAGCCAAACTGGAACAATTGTCTGGAAATAATTGGGAACCACTTGGATTCTTCTCACGAAAACTAAGTTCTGCTGAACAATACTACTGCACATAGGATCGTGAGCTTCTTGCCATATTTGCATCCATCAAGTTTTTCCATCATCTTTTGGACTGTCGCACATTCGTCAAAAAAATCGACCATAAGCCACTGACGTATGCATTCAAGCAAAACACGAAAAAGCTCCTGATCGTCGAATCCGCCAGCTAGATTACATCTCACAATTTACAACAAACATAGTTTATGTAAAGGGTGAAGATAATATTGTAGCGGATGCATTGTCACGAATCAACACCATCAGCATGCCAACAATACTAAGTCCATCCACCATCCGAGACGAGCAGCTTAAAGATGACCCCCTGAAAGACTTAATAAACAACCCATCTTCACTACATCTTCAAGAACTACAGGCTGAGCAAGGCATCAAGATCTATTGCGACATCTCTCAAGGAATCGTCAGACCCTACATTCCGTCATCATTAAGAAGAACAGCTTTCACAACCATCCATGACATCGCACATCCCAGCGGTAGAACCACTTCACGTCTGCTGAGAGAAAAGTACACCTGGTCTGGTATTCGCAAAGACACATTACAATGGTCTCGAGAGTGTTTATATTGTCAGACAGCCAAAGTAAATCGACACACAAAACTTCAACCGGACCACATCTCAATACCAGACTCAAGATTCAACCATGTGCCCATCGACATTATCTTCCTACCAATGGTCCAAGGCTATCAATACTAACTCATCATGTTCGACCGTTTTTCAAGATGGCCAGTTGCAGTACCAATCAAAGATATGACCGCTGACACTGTCGCAACAGCACTGTTCAATCACTGGATATCTCATTATGGTTTACCTGTTACCATCACATCAGACCAAGGATCTCAATTCGAGTCAGCGCTCTTCCATGCACTCACCAACCTCGTTGGAACACAAAAGACAAAAACAACACCCTACCATCCTCAATCCAACGGCATAGTCGAACGCATGCACAGGACACTCAAAGCAGCACTAATGTGTTCTCCAAAATCAGTCTTGTTCTGCATCCCATACGCTTCACACACGTTTTAAGCTTTATGTTTTTCATTTATAGTGAGTTCTATTTGCTTAAAGTGCCAAACTACAATAGTCCCAAGCAGTGTTGTGTCGTGTGGTATTTGTATGGCAAATTATCATTGCAAATGTACATTGTTAAAAACTAATGAAATTAAATTATTAAAATCCCATGCTAATTTAATCTGGAAATGTGACAATTGTAAAAGCTTTGCGTTAGTTGAGTGCATTCAGAAAATTAACAAACATTTTAAACTTCTACAAGAGTGTTTGAGTGAATTAAATTATTTTAAATTGAATCAACAACATAATCTAAATTCACAAAAAACTAACACTCAAGACAAAGCTCTTCTAGATGTAAGTAGGGATATGAGACTAAATACTAAAAACCAAAGAATCAAAAAGGGCAACGAACCGATTAACCATATAAAAAACAATTTTCTTGCACAGTCATCTCCTGCATTAAATCGCATCTCGGCTAGGCCCAGTGTTTTATCTCCCTCCCCGTCCCCAGGTCCCTCAAATAGACTTATAACTGGTAAACGAGCCAAATCTACGTCCCAATCAAATGACTCAGTGCATTCACTCTCAAACTCTCCACTCGCTCAGAGCAAAGAAAATGTCATTGATGATCTCGTTAATACTGGTAATAAAGTTGATGCTGCAGCTAAAGTTGCATCAAATTGCTCAGTGGTTGGAGTGAATTCGCTTTCTCGCTCTGATCTCACTCAGAGTGAAGTAAATGTTGTTGGTGTTAATTCGAGTGATAACGCTGTCGAACCTGCTGTTCCCTCTCCATCAGCTGGCAAAGCTAATGTTGAAAAGAGCTTTAGTCATTCAACCATTTTGCAAATCATTGCTCCTATCGCTGAAAAAGGGGCCGAAGATGAAGACGTCAATGGTGATTGCAATAATGCAATTGATTTGAATGAAGACAAAAATGAATGCAACAAATCTCTACATGAAGAAGATGCTAATGCTATACAAGATAAAGATTTGCAAGAGTCTATTGTTTACAATACAAACAGTGTGTCTTTTGTTGATAAGCCTCGTGATAATAGCAATGTTGATGGGGATATTGGTCTTCAGGTTTTCTATAAGCGCAAATGGCTACATGTATCGAGTTTTAAGGCAACAACAACACCGGAACATATATCTACACATATCGCTAAAAAAATGAATGTATGCTCTACACTTTTCGCTTGTTTTAGTCTGTTGACAAGACAAAATCAAGATGGTTCCGTCGAAATTAAACCCAGTTTCGTGAACTGTAAAGTTGGATGCCCTTTGGAATACGTAAACTCCATTTGTCGTGATGACTTTTGGCCAAATGGTGTGGAAGTTCGAAGTTTCGGTTATAAAACAAAAAACGAATAATTTCAAGCGAAAATATCGCTGGTCTTATGGGTTTTTTGTCTGGACCTAAGAACTGTTATTGTGTTCATGCTGATTTTGTTGCTCACGTAAATGATACAAATATTGATAAAGTTGCTATTGATAATGTTGTCACCGATCATGAAATTGTTGATGTTGCTGTTAATATTGTTGCTGTTGTAAATGATACAAATTCAGTTGAAGTTGCTGTAGATAATGTTGTCAATGATGAATTTGCCTTTGTTGCTAATGATGTTGATGCCGATAATGAAATTGCTGATGTTGCTGTTGATATTGTTGCTGTTGTAAATGATTCAAATTCAGATAAAGTTGCTGTTGATAATGTTGCCGATGATGAATTTGTTTTTGTTGCTGATGATGTTGATGCTGCTGATGACCCTGCTGTAAATAATTTCGCTGATAGTTATGTTGTTTGTCCTTTAAATTTGAATGTGTACTACCAAAATATAGGTGGAATAAGAACAAAGTAAAATAAATTGTGTGTATATTTTGCTTCTCAAGATTATCAGCTCATTGTTTTAACAGAAACCTGGCTAAATGAAAATCACTTAACTACAGAATTATTTAATAGTCAACAATTTATAGTATTTAGGAAAGATCGATGTTCTCTTACTACAGGTTTAGATAGAGATGGTGGTGTAATTATTGCTGTAAAAAGTATTTATGTTGTCAATCAGTTAGAACTTATTTCTGATAATAATCCTCTTAAGTTGGATGTCGATCAATTGATTGTTAAGATATCATTTCAAAGGAACTGTAATTTGTATGTAAGCGTAAGTTATATTCGCCCAGGAAGTTCTTTAGACATGTATAAATTGCATTTAGAAAATTGTCATTCGTTTTTAAACAATTTAAGTATTTCTGACCATGTTATGATCTTAGGTGATTTCAATCTTGAAAATATAAGCTGGAAATTTGATCATGATGATAAGCACTTAGTGCCGTTTAAAGTTGTCACTGAAATTGAATCCGAAGTTATAGACTTTTACAGTCAATTTGATTTAGTTCAAGTAAATAGTTTAAATAACAGTCTTAATCGTATTTTAGACTTAGTTTTTGTTGACAAGGAATATGAACCTTATATCGAAGAGAATGAATTCCCTGTTGTTCATAATTCAATTCATCACTTATGCCTTTCTATCGAATGTAAATTTTTAACATATATAAAAGAATCTTTTGATCCGACAGAGTTTTTTTTCGATTATAAACGTGCAAATTTCGTTGAAATAAACAATTTTTTGTTATCAATTCCATGGAATATGATTTTGGTCAATTTAAGCTTAGATCAAGCGTTTGAATTATTTTGTAGTTATTTAAATGAATCTCGTGATTTATTCATTCCCAAAAAATCAGCTCGCACTAGCTCAAAACTACCATGGTTTAATAAAAGGCTTACAAACCTTAAAAACAGAAAAAATAAAGCGTATAAATTGCATAAGCTTGATAAAAATAATGTTATCCTCCGCCAAAACTATTTAAAATGCCATAGAGATTTTAACAGTCTAAATGAATTTCTTTATAACAATTATATTTTATCAGGGGAATCTAAAATTAAATCAGATAGTAAACAGTTTTGGAAATTTATAAATACTAAAAGAAAAACCACTGGTCTTCCAAACTGTATGGAATATTCTGTAAGCATTTCCAGTGATTTGAATGTTATATGTAATTTTTTTGCTGATTATTTCAAACCTGTCTACTCAATTCCAAATTCATGTGAACTTCCTTCCTTTTCACCGGTTGATGTGGTTGATATAGGACACATGATTTTTGATGAAGCAGATGTTTTTGATGCGTTATTAAATTTGGACACTAACAAAAGCGCAGGACCAGATGGAATGGTTCCTGTTGTGTTAAAAAACTGTGCTATTTCAATATCGCTGCCACTATGCTTGATTTTCAATAAATCCTTGATGACTGGAACTTTTTTGAATAATTGGAAGATATCATATATATCTCCCATACACAAATCTGGGCCCAAACAGAATGTAATGAACTATAGACCAATATGTAAACTTTCAGTGATTCCAAAATTGTTTGAAAAGTTAGTCTCCAAAAAATTGAGTTATACTATTAAAAACATAAACTCTGAGTCTCAACATGGTTTTATTGCCGGTAGGTCTACAACTACAAATCTTGCAGTTTTATGTGACTCGGTAGTTAATGGATTTGAAAACAGCTTGCAAAAAGACATTATATTCACAGATTTTGCTAAAGCATTTGAAAGGGTAAACCATGAGATCCTGATTTTTAAGCTATCGAAACTTGGCTTTCATTCTTGCTTTATCAAATGGATTTCTTCTTATTTGAAAAATCGTGTTCAGTATGTTAAAATTGGAACACATTTATCCAAACAAATTTCTGTTACTTCAGGGGTTCCTCAAGGAAGCCATATTGGTCCGTTGATTTTCATCCTTTTCATTAACGACATTCCCTCCAATTTTAATTTTTCACAAAATCTGATGTATGCCGATGACGTCAAAATATACCGGTCAATTAAATCTTCAAATGACTGCCTTCTTCTTCAGGAAGATCTTCACAAGCTGGCAAAATGGTGTGATGATAATAAATTGTTTCTGAATGTTGGAAAATGTCAAAGTTTCACTTGTCATCGGAAATTGTCGCCCATCATTTTCAACTACACCATTAATAATATAGTACTTGAAAGAGTAGTTGTTAAGAAAGATCTTGGAGTTATTTTGGATGAACGTTTTTCTTTTTCGAGTCACATTGATTATGTTGTTAATAAGGCCAAACAAAATGGTTGGATTCATACGAAGAAACTCAAAGGATTTTTCTGATCCTTCACATTGAAAATATTATACGTTTCGCTAGTTAGGTCAGTTTTTGATTATTGCTGCACGACACTTATTATGAAATCCACTCTTTAAGACTGGAAGGTATTCAAAGAATATTTACTAGATTTTTATTTTTCAAATTGAACTGGTCTGTTGAAGTTCCCTCTTATGCTACTAGATGTCAGCTTTTCAATATTCAAACACTTGATCTTAGAAGAAAGTACTTTTGTATAATGCTTATCAAAGACTTAATAAATAATCGTACAAATTGTCCTCAATTATTGGAGCGCATTAACTTCTTTTTTCCTTGCCGAATTATACCTGTAAATTTTCATTTACGGGAGAACTTCTATAGAAGAAATAATAGTATGAACGAACCGTTTGCACGTTGTATAAAGGAAACAAATTCTGTGATAGGCCTTATAGATATTTTTGCAAATTGTTCAAGAGATGTATTTATGAAAGACCTGAAAATGACTTTATTATTTAATCGTTAAAAATGTTCTCGTTTTTGCATTGAATTATCTAAAACTAATTGTTATTTATTTATTTTTAATTAATTATTTATTTTTTTACTTATTATTTACATTATTCTACTATAAACATATTACATATAAGTATACATATTAGTCTGTAAGAGTTGTACTCTGCTTGATGAATGAATAAATAAATACAAATAAATACAAATACAAAATCATGGATTGAGATTCTGCCGACAATATTACTTGGACTGAGAACCTCTTTCAAAGAAGACATTCAAGCCACTCCTGCTGAAATGCTTGTGAGTTTTTTGTGTCATCAGATCTTTCATCCGATTCATCACTCTTTATTGAAAAACATCGAGAATAAAAGAAAACATGCGAGGAATACGTCCAACACCAACAGCACATCACAACAAAGCCAGGATCTTTATCTCCAAGGATCTCAACAAATGTACACACGTCTGGTTACGCTGTGACCACGTTAAAGCTCCTTTAGAACCACCATACCAAGGTCCATATAAAGTCGTCGAAAGAACATCAGACAGAATCTACAAATTAAACATCAATAACCAGGAAAAAAATGTGTCAATTGACAGACTTAAACCGTGTTATATCAGTAAATCCGACAGCACCAAAGCAGATAAGACATCTACAGCAGCAACAACTCAAAAAATTCATCCACATCTTTGGAGTTCCACCATGGACCCGCCACAACAAACTTACCAAAGACGAATCGTGAAGTTTCATCAACCAGCTGATAAAACCCACTCAAGGGGGAGTACTGTGGCGACACTCTAACGACAGTCACGCTCCTTTTGGCGAATTTTAACATTCAACATTTTATCCTCAAAGTGTATAAAAAACTGAACTAGAAAATTCCAGAACAGAACAAATTCTTAATTCAAAGTGTACGAAAAACCAAACTGCCAGTGAGCAGATACAAACTGAAATTTGAATTTCCCTAACCATTTGTACTTTCATTCTTGTTGAACTCGGTCTGATTTTCTGGTGTCCCACCGCACAGTCTCTTTAATTTAAAAATTAATGTTCATTTAGATTTATAATTGTTGAATTATTATTACTATTATTATTATTAAAATTGTTAAAATTAAACTCAGTGTTTCTTTTCTTTAGCTCACAAGTGCAGTCACTGAAATCAAACTACCCACTTGGAAATCCCAACCAGATCTCTATTTTTTACAAGTGGAAGACAAATTCCGATCCAAAGGCATCAACTACTTTATAAGCTCTTGACAGACCTGGAATTGAGGGACAAGAAACCAACTCGACTTCTGCGTAAAATGCGAGCTGGCAGCAGATTCTGTAGGGGATGAATTTTTGTATTCGCTTTGGATAAACTGAATGCCAAAAAGCGTTTGCGGTCGCTTATCTGTTTCTGGTGAGTCTGACCTCAACACTCTATCCGAAGTTGCAGATAGAATGATAGAAAATGGATATGTTATGGCAACAAATCGAAATCCATCTCATCAAACGAATTCTCAATTGGAACAAAAAATCGAGAAGCTTGTGAAAATGATGTCTGATTTTATGCAAGGGGTGGTTGCAACTTTTTCTAACAGTTCTACAAGGCCTCAACACCGACCTCGCTCACGTACACCTGAGCGTCAATCAATGTGTTTTTATCACAGAAAATTTGGTAAAGAAGCTAGACGTTTCACACTCCCTTGCTCATTCACCACGCACAATCAGGAAAACTAGATGAGCTGTCGTGCTTCAAACCCGTGGGCGACAGCATCATCAAACCATTGATCTCATCAGGTCACAATTGGGGTTATCGGGAACTTCTTTTCCCATTGATTTGTTCCCATATTCGAAAAATTGGTATCGGGAACTTTTCGAACATGGGAAAAAAATTCCTATGGAAAAATACCTATCGGCAAATCTTTTTTCATGGGAAGTCTTGTGTTTTTTCTTGTCTGAATATTTCCCCGTTATTTAGTTGTCGGAATTTAAAGCGGAGCAAACAATGTAAGCAATTTTGAACAAAATAATAATGAAAATATTAATAAAAATTTATCTTTTTAAGGTCGAATTCAACAAATACTCACCAAGTTCAAGTTTTAATCGGTTTTATGGAAAAAAACCGAGATATTGCTAATGGTTTCACAACAAATCGGTCTAAGGAAGATGTATCAACATTTTGGAAAGAAGTAGAAAAAGAACTTAACAGTTTGGGCCCACCAACAAAATCTATTTCTGAATGGAAAAAAGTAGGTGATAAGTTGATAACCATGATTTGTTTCTTAATAACAAAAATAATTTAAGGTATGGCTTGAAGCAATTTTCAACAAAATAATAATGAAAATATTAATAAAAATTTATCTTTTTAAGGTCGAATTCAACAAATACTCACCAAGTTCAAGTTTTAATCGGTTTTATGGAAAAAAACCGAGATATTGCTAATGGTTTCACAACAAAGAAGGAAGATGTGTCATGATTTGTTTCTTAATAACAAAAATAATTTAAGGTATGGCTTGAAGCAATTTTCAACAAAATAATAATGAAAATATTAATAAAAATTTATCTTTTTAAGGTCGAATTCAACAAATACTCACCAAGTTCAAGTTTTAATCGGTTTTATGGAAAAAAACCGAGATATTGCTAATGGTTTCACAACAAAGAAGGAAGATGTGTCAACATTTTGGAAAGTAGTAGAAAAAGAACTTAACAGTTTGGGCCCAACAACAAAATCTATTTCTGAATGGAAAAAAGTAGGTGATAAGTTGATAACCATGATTTTTTTCTTAATAACTGTTCTGTATGTCGATCAAAGACGAGGATAAATTTCGTTATGTTCTCTTTTACTCATTTTCAATATGATATACCATACATTTATATTATTACATATTATATACTTAAGTATTTTAGGAGTTGCCAGAAGGGCAATATAATATTTATGTATAACAATAATAAATTATAAATATAACATCTCCCCTTTTGAAAAGGGCTTAAAAATTTATAAGCTTGAACCGAAAATATTTGGCTTTCTTATTTCTCTACCGTAGCGCGTTACATAACCCGATCGATTTGTTGAAGTTGCATTGTTTGGTTTCTCGATTTCCTTAACTTCAAGTGGTTTAGTTGATTGTTGTAAAGTTCATGTTTTTATTTCAAACCGTATCTGATCGATCTGCAGCAATGGGAGTAGAGGTTCGATCATAAATTAAAGGGGGATGGAAGGACCTTCTTATATGTTCAGTGTTTCTCCGGATTTTCCTTCCGTTTTCATTTTGTATTATGTACGATCGCGGTGAGAAATGTTTGCCTACTATTTTTGCTGGTTCCCAAGAATTCCTATTTTTGAAGACCACATTTTCGTCTTTACTAAAGTTTACCTCACTTCTTTTCCTTCCCAAATTATGCGCTTGAGTGTATTTCATTTGATGCTCATAAGATTTTTGGTAGATGTTTGAAATTATCTTAGGCTGTAACGCTTCAATACTTATGGGAAGTTTGGTCCTTAAATTTCTGCTCATTAAAATTTCCGAAGGTGAATAACCTAAAGTTGAATGAGGAGTTGACCTATATTCTAACAGAGCAGTGTGAATATCAGTACCCTGTTCACTTGCTTTTCGAAGTATCTGCTTTGCAATATGAACTCCTTTTTCGGCTAAACCATTTGATCGTGGATAACGAGGGCTTGAGAAACTAAAATTAAAATTCCAACTTTTAGCAAAACTTTTCAATTCATTGGAACTGAACGGTTGGTTATCCGAAACCACCACTTCCGGAATTCCATGGGTACTAAAAATCTTTTTAAGTGCGATTATAACACTGCTTCCAGTTTTGTTTGGAATAGATTTAATTTCCAACCATTTAGACAAATAATCTACTAATATCAAATAAGATCTACCTCCAAAGTCAAGTAAATCACAACCAATTTTTTGAAAAGGATGAGTGGGAATGGGATGTGAAATTAAATTATGGTAGCTATTGCTAGCTCTGAATTTTTCACAAGTTCGACATTAAAAAACTACATTTTCGATGTCTCGATTCATCATAGGCCAATATAAAATTCGTTTAGCCCTTGCTTTAGTTTTGCTAACACCTATGTGTGACTCATGCAAAATACTAAGCATTTCTTGCACTAAGCTTTGTTGGACAAAGATGCGATCATCATAGAAAAGTAATTCATCTTCAAAATATAAGTGGTCTTAATTATTCCAATAAAATTGTAATTCCTGTGATAAAGCATGTTTTGATTTCGGCCAACCATATTTAAAGTGTTGTATAATAGACTGTGAAATTTTGTCATTTTGAATAGCTATTTTAAATTGTTCTTTTCTAGACTCGCTCAAGTTAACAGAGTGTACACAATCTCTGAATGAACTATCCATTTTTATAGTATTATCGTCTAAAAAGTTTCGCGACAGTAGGTCTGCTACGTGAAGAAACTTGCCCGGTACATACTGAACATCTAAATCATATTTGAGGAGCTTAATTTTCATTTTATAAAGCCTTGTGCAATGAATTTGACTCAGTTCTTTTGTCATAATAGACACTTATGGCTTGTGATCAGTATGTACAGTCACTTTTCTTCCGTAGATATACGCGTGATACTTTTCACACGCATAAACTATGGCCAAAAACTCTTTCTCTATCTGTGCGTAGTTAACTTCTGTAGTTGTTAAACTCTTTGATGCAAAACATATTGGCTTTCTATTTTAAAATAAGCAACACCCTAGACCATTTTTAGATGCATCAGTTTGAAGAACTATAGGTTCATTAGGAGAAAAACTATGCAAGGAGGTAGCCCTTGCTAGCTTATCTTTAATTTGATTTAGAATCTGAGAATTCTTTTCCGTCCAAACAAATTCTACATTCTTGCGAAGCAATTCTCTTAAAGGTGCATTTATTTCCGCAAAATTAGGCACAAAGGATCTTAAAAAATTCAAAGTTCCGAAAATTTTTTGTAAATTCTTTTTATTCTCAGGATTTTTAATTCCTTGAAAAGCTTTTATTCTTTCTGGGTCAGGTGATAACCCATCCTTAGAGTAAACGTGTCCCAAATACTTCACCTGCTCTACTTTATACTGCAGCTTATGAGGTTTAAATTTTACATTTATTTCTCTAGCTTGCTGCAAAACTCTTTCTAAATTTTCATGGTGTTCCTTTTCTGTTCGACCGCCTACTAAAATATCGTCGATATATACAAAACATCCTGGCAGACATCCAAAATATTTTTAATTAATTTTTTGAAATTTTTCAGGTGCTATATTTACACCGAAAGGCAACACATTAAAATGATAGCAACCAAATGGAGTGCTAAAAACAGTAAGATTTTTGGATTTTGCATCTAATTCTAGCTGCCAAAATCCTTCTTTTAAATCAAGGACTGAAAAATGCTTCATGTCTCTCATAACAAAACAAAAATCTTCAATTTTGGGAATGAGAAAATGTTCATGTTTTATATTTATATTTAATTCTTTAGGATCTAAGCATATTCGTAGAGTCCCATTAGGTTTCTCCACAACGACCAGGTTATGGCACCATTCCGTAGGAGAGTCTATCTTCGTGATAATTTTCTTTCTTTCCATACCTTTTAAAGTTTCTTTTAATCTATCTGTAAGGCTGATCGGAATACGTCTAGGAGGACGAAGGCAAGGAATGGTACCCAACTTAACCTCAATTGAACACTTATCAGGAAATCGACCTATCCCACTGAAGACATCTACGTTTCGCTTTTCGTTTAAATTATCTTTTTGACTATCTGGTATTGCAAGTGCATTTACTGTATTTTTCAAATTAAATTCAATACAAGACTAAAGACCGAGAATGGGTTTCGAATTTACATTGGCAACCACAAATCTAGTATTCAAACATTTCTCCTTATAAGTTGTAGGTATGACAACTTCACCTACCGTCTCGAGCGCGAACCCACCATAGGCTTCCAGATTGGTCTTAGACGACTTCAATTTAATATTTAATTTTTTAAATAAACTCAACGGCAGCACATTAACATCTGCTCCGCTATCTAATTTAAAATTAAAGAAATTGTTACCAACCTTCAACGTCTCCACCCAAATCGATTCCGTGCTATTGATCTCTCTAACTGTATCAATATGTTCAGTATAATAATCTGAGTAATCACTTTCGCCTTGCTCAATTATTTCGCGCACATAAGCATTTTTATTGCAAACGGAATGAAAATGACCGCTTTTATTACATGCCAAACATTTTTTGTTGTACGCTGGACAGTAACCATATCTATGTTTTTTGTTACATTTTTTACATTTCATATTTTCATTATATTTCTTACTTAAATTACTGTTCTTCTTAACACTGCTATCTACACCTCTTGCTTCACCAGCACCCTCTTCTCCGAGTCTCGAAAACTGTTCTTTTCTCCGACCTGCACCCTCATCTCTGCACCCCGAAAACTGTTCATTGCGACCACCGGTAAATTTTCTTCTACGTATGTCATCGATACTACTATGACTCTGCATTGTCTTCACTTGATGTGCTGTCAATTCAGCCACCCGGCAAAACTCTATTGCTTTTGCCAAATCTAAATTGTCGATTCTTAGAAGCTGAGCTTGTACGTTTTGATCAGCTATACCAATAACAACTCGATCTCTAAGCATGGACTCTTTTTGTGTACCAAACTCACAACTTTTCACCAATTTGGATATGTCAGCCATAAAATGGTCAAACGGTTCACCTTCTCGTTGGCCCCTTGTATAAAAAACGTATCTTTCATATACCACGTTGCTACGAGGATTGCAATAACTTTCAAAAGCATCCATCACATTTTTAATTAGCTTGGAGTCACTTTCTGATAAAGCAAAAGTGGTGTACAGTTGGATCGCTCCTCACCCGCACAGCTTAAGAATCTAGCCACCTGGACTTCCTCAATTTCTTTGTCTGTTTTGCTGGCCACTGTATAAATTTTATATAACTGTTTAAACTTTGCCCAATTTTCTTTTAAATTGCCGCTTAACACTAATGGATTAGGTTTTTTAAAATCCATTTTTTTCGGTTTATCACAGTGCCACGCTTTAAGTATAAGATACCAGTTCTTTTACAATTATAGGATTTTTATTAATTAAACGAAATCACGATTTATTTTTAACTTCCCATAGGAAGTTATTGTAATGGGTCCGATTTGTCAAATTGAAAATTTTGACATTTCTCGAGGTTTCAAGGTCCCTAGAGTCGAAATAAAAGATTTTTAGAAAGATGTCTGTGCGTGCGTGTGTACGTACGTCCGTACGTCCGTATGTCCGTACGTCCGTACGTCCGTACGTCCGTACGTCCGCGACGTTTTTTTCGTTGTCCATAGCTCAAGAACCAGAAGAGGTATCGACTTCAAATAAATTTTGTTATACAGATAATAAGGCAGAAAGATGCAGAAAGGGCTCTCAAGAAAATTGCGTGGGTGGTTTTTTTACCATAGCAGTTTAAAAAAAAGGTGAAAATTTTGGTTAACCCTAAATATCTCATGAACCAATGACGCTAGAGACTTGAATTAAATTTTATATTATATATTGTAACGGTATACAAAACAATTATATTTTTGGAAAAAAATTCAATTAACGGTTTTTTTTTATAAATCAAAAAAACTGAAAAAAAAAAATTTGTCACTTCGAAAATTTTACGACTCAAATATGATTTCATTTCCAAAACAATTTTGTGTAATGAAGAATAATGTTTTTGACATCTGATAAAATTTTGAGAAAAATCAAATTGACAGTTTTTTTACAAAAAATAATAACCTAAACAAAAATAAAAAAAAGTTGGTAAAAATTGAGTTTTGACTCAAATATCTTTTCAAGACTTTGAGATATTGGCTTTAAACTACTTTTATCTTTCAAAAAATGTTGTTTTCAACATTCAGTAAAAGTTTGAAAAAAAATAGAATTGACAGTTTTTTTACAAAAAATTAAAAACCGAAAAAAAAATTTAACAAAAGTTGGTAAAAATTGATTTTCGACTTAAATATCTTTTCAAAAATTTGAGATTATGGCTTCTAACTAATTTTATCTTATAAGAAATATTGTTTTCAACATTAGGAAAAATTTTGAGAAAAATCGAATTGACAGTTTTCTTACAAAAAATAAAAACCTAAACAAAAAAATTAATAAAAGTTGGTAAAAATTGATTTTCGGCTCAAATAGCTTTTCAAAAATTAAAAATATTGGCTTCAAACTTATTTTATTTCACAGAAAATATTGTTTTTTATATTCAGTAATTTTTTTATAAAAATCCAACAGTCCGTTTTTTCATAAAAAAATAAAATCTACAATAAATAGAACGCAAATTTGGCAAGAATTGATACATTTAGACAAACTTTTAAGCAAGACAAATCGATAGACGGGATGGGAAGTTATCAGTGTGGGTCGCATCCCAGCCTCT
The DNA here is from genome assembly GCA_920104205.1 of Eupeodes latifasciatus. NCBI lineage: Eukaryota > Metazoa > Arthropoda > Insecta > Diptera > Syrphidae > Eupeodes > Eupeodes latifasciatus. The sequence goes on from OV049924.1 coordinate 219,368,192, forward strand.
TTTTTTTCGCTTTTAAATTACTTTCGACTGCGCCATGTTCTGTATGTCGATCAAAGACGAGGTTAAATTTCGTTATGTTCTCTTTTATTCGTTTTCAATATGATATACCATACATTTATATTATTACATATTATATACTTAAGTATTTTAGGAGTTGCCAGAAGGGCAATATAATATTTATGTATAACAATAATAAATTATAAATATAACAATAACAAAAATAATTTAAGGTATGGCTTGATAAAAAAAAAATACGTGAGGAAGAAAATGTCTGAAAACAAGAGACAACAAAAAGCAACCGGTGGAGGCCCAAAAAAGGAGTATAAATTCAGTGCGTTGGAGGAAACAATAATACGAATTTGTGCCTTAGAAGAATCGGTGCAAGGATGCCCAGATGCTTTAACTTTTGGTCTTCCTTCATGTAGCAAAAAGAGAAAGACAGACGATAATCGAAATCAAATCGTCGATAGTGAAAATTGTCCAAATTCATCATCAGTCAGCCGTTCTGTTGAAGTGTTAAAGGACAAATCCTTCGACGAGAATGTTATGTTTGCTATGATCACGAATGCAACTGAACCGGAGGAGCAGAACATTGAAACAAATGATTCCCATATGAACAGTGAAAACAGAACTTCAACTCCTCGTCCTACAAAAAAGCCACAAAAAAGGCATAACTTGTGACGTCGCTTTGGAACGAGAAATCGAAATTCAAAAACAACTCTGCAATAAGGTTGAAGAGGCAGTTGAGGCTATGAAGCGACACCAAAAAGAAATGGAATACCATTCCAAGAAAATATGCAGGTCCATTGACAAAATTAGTAAGTTTCAGAAGAAGATGTTGGATGAAACCTCAAGGCACAACCTTGAAATGGAAGCAATGAGAAAGCAGAAAGTGTTGTGTAAGGCGCAGCAAGCATTCACTATTTTAATTGCTTTTTTTGGAAGATAGTGCAGCTCTCTTGCACCGAGCAGACACCTCCATCTTCCTTTAAGGACCCCATTCGTCCTTTCAATTATATTTTGGCATCGAGTATGGGCTTCATTGAAATTGGCTTCCGATGAACCTTGTACTGTTCGATGTGGTGTCAATAACCAGGGTTCCAAGGGATATCCAGCATCACCTGTTAAAAACTTTGTTGAACAAATATAATAATTGTTTTATTTAAAAGATTATTACCCAATAGCCAAGAATTTCTGTCATCATTTAAATATTTTTCTTCCAGCCAGGATCGCAGTTCACTTACTCTCCAAATAAATGAATCATGTGATGCTCCAGGGTGTGAAGCATCTACAAATCTAATTTTCATCTCGTCGTCGCAAACCTTAACATTATTATTATTATTATTATTATTATTATTATTATTATTATTATTATTATTATTATTATTATTATTATTATTATTATTATTATTATTATTATTATTATTATTATTATTATTATTATTATTATTAATATTATTATTATTATTATTATTATTATCATTATTATTATTATTATTATTATTATTATTATTATTATTATTATTATTATTATTATTATTATTATTATTATTATTATTATTATTATTATTATTATTATTATTATTATTATTATTATTATTATTATTATTATTATTATTATTATTATTATTATTATTATTATTATTATTATTATTATTATTATTATTATTATTATTATTATTATTATTATTATTATTATTATTATTATTATTATTATTATTATTATTATT